>JAQIYA010000075.1:0-32992 GCA_034699355.1 Microtritia minima | reverse complement strand
TTATTACCTTAAATTAATTAGAGATGATTAAATTTAATTATGATAGCAATTTTATCGCAATTTCTTACCGCTAATAAACACATTTATTTGTTGAAATATTAATTTGCGCGAAATTATTAAACGAATGTTAATAATTTAAAATAAAAATTATTTTAAAAGATATTTTTATTTAATTATCACTAAAAATTCTTTTCTTTATTGTCTATGAGATAATTTTGAGAAAGTTATTGTTAATGTTATAATGTTATACAATTAAAATAATTTTTTACTATCTCGAAACGAAACACATTAAATTAAGTGGCGATCAATAGACTGAATTACTGCAAGAAAAGAATGCTTTGGAAGAATATTTCGAGCAATTGTCTCATCAAATGTCGGCAAATATGTTGCAAAAGAGCGAAACGACGAATTGAAATGTTGTGAAGATTTACACAATTTCAAACAAGAAGACTTAAGTCGATGCGCACAATGGGGATACTATAGTCTTGCCAACTATTGTTGTCAGATTCACGAGAATTAATAATACTTTATATGTGGGCGCCGCTTAAAGCTTAATTAAAGAAATAATACGTGCAAAACAATTTAATTTGCAACAATGGTTGGCAAGACTGTAGTCCCGTCACAATATGTACAAAATTAATTTTATTTTTCAAAACGATTTTAATTAATTTTTTTTATAAAATTAATCACTATATCGAACATTTACTGTATTTATTTTAATTATTTAGTTTTAATGTGTTATTAAAAAAGTGTTTTTAGTAATCTCTATAACTTATTAAAATAATTGATTGATTTTGTGAGTTTGGGTGTTTGTGTGTAAGTTTCCAAAATTACTTTTTTATTGTTGAGTTAAACGATATAATAATTTTTGAAAAAATTATAACTTAAAAAATAAATAAAGGTTTGAAATTTAATTGTTGTTTAAATTTAAAACAAAACGTTATTCAACAATAAATAGAGATAAAAATAATAGGTTAATAATAGGTTAGATTAAATTATTAAAATATAAATTTTTAAAGCGGCGAAGCCGTGGCAATAATGACGAGTTTATATTAATTAAAACATATTATTTTGACATTACAGTCGATTGCCATTATAGTCAATGATTTGTATTTGGGAATATGTTAATTATATTATTTGTCATTTATAAAGGGGTATTTATTATGACGGATATGTGTATGTGTACATTAAAAACACTTTGAAATTAATTTGATAATATAAAAGCTGTGTATTAAATAAGCTACACGTCATCACTTAATTTTATCAAGTGTTTCTTAAAACTTCAGCTATTTTTATAGCGGAAAAATATAAATTATTTGAATTTAATTTTCAAAAATGAAACCGATTTTTTATTTATTTGATTTGATTTTTGACGCAATAGGCGTAAGTGTCATCTTTGGCTATTTTACAGTAATATCCAGGACAGCAATCCTTTCGATTTAGTCCGCGACCACAGAATGCACCGCTATATCCACACGACTGGTCGACCACACAATTGGCATAACTGTCATCGGGAGCGACATCGCAGTGAAATCCTGCACAGCAATCAACACGAGTTGGGCCGCGACCGCAAAACGCACCAGAATTACCACATACTTGTGATTCTGTCACTATTGCATTGATTAGCAGAATGAATGCCATCATTACAATGTTCTTTATGAAATTGTTCATCATTTCAGTCATTTCTTATTGACACAACTGCTAGTTATCTATAATAATGAAATAATTTATTTCTCTCAATTAATTAGCAAATATTTTTGGTATTTTATCTCATTTATATTGATATTTAATGAATAAAAAAATTAATGATTCGTTACTCTTGCGTCACTTATTACGTTATATTCAATTGTGTGATTGATTTGACGTGATTTGAAGTGACAGATGTCCTGTTTTCTAAGAATACATTGATAACAATTAATACTACTGCCTGTGTTTGACAATAATTGCAATTTCAACATTTAGTCAATTCTGAATTTTAAAATTTAAGATTATTTCACTAAAATTATTATTAAAGATTATTAAATTAATTCCAAATTTAGTTTGAACACATTATGATTTTTATTAATTATATATATACATGTATATATAATTTGTATGATCTTTAAATAATTTTTAATAAAGTAGACATTTTGATAAAAGTTTAATATATAGCCCGCACAACAATACTTTTCAAAAAAAACTTTTTTTTTCTTAAACCGCGGGCTATATTCGTGAATTTAGGGCAATAGAAAGCACTAAACTTTTGAAAACTTATTAAGCAATTTATATATTAGTAGATGTCGAACTGAGCTGAGATGCATTGTTAGTTTCATTTAAGTTTATATTAATATTATATTAATATTATATTAATTATATAATATTATAGTTTTTAATGTTAATTGAATTTGTTTTACGCCTAAAATATTAAAAAGTGAAGAATGAAAGAATGAATTGTTTTACTTTTATTAAAATACTGCATCCCATCATTTTTTTAAAATTGAACTTTTTTCATATGTTGAATATATTAAATATAATTGAATTGAATTAACTTTTTCTTTATCACACTTATTCTATAATTAGTCGACATCTCTCGTCAAACATGCGATCACTACTCAGTTGTGTCGCGTCTGCGCGTTATCAGCAAATGATGGGTCGCTGTGAAGACTAGAGTGAGAGACAGGCAAAGACTGGCAAAGCAGTTGTGATCGCATGCCATCGAGAAGTGCGCCACCGATTCGGCGCTCAATGCATGTTTAGATGCATTGTCTCACATCCGTAACGCCGGCATCGGTAACGCCCACAACGGCCACAACACCGACAACGAGCACAACGACGAGCAGCGAATCGCAGACCGCGGCCAACGCTCAGCGAAAACGACTCGAATGGGAGCTGTCGTTGTCCTCGTCGGACATGCGATCTCACGGATGGTTTCACGGCTCGATCGCCAGATCTAATGCCGAACGGCTTCTCGAAAATGACGGCCAATTTCTGGTTCGTCTGCGGTCGAGCTCTTCAAACACGTACGCATAACTGTTTATAAAATGTAATATCGGTGTAACTCATGCTGTGTTCCGATAGCGCCAGAAATAGCGATTATGTGCTGTCGTGTCGATCGGTCGGCCATTGCCTGCACTTCATGATCAACAAAGTCATACTCCAACCCAACACAGTCTACGAGAGACTGCAGTATACTTTCGAAGACGAATGTTTCGACACAATCGCCGATTTAATTACGTATTACGTCGGAAACAAACGCTTCATTAGTGTATGTCTTCATTTGTATTAACTTTACTGGTATTATATTATATTGAATGTGTTTAGATGGCATCGAACGCTGTCATCACTACACCAGTCAATCGATTGCTTGCGTTATCAATTGGTGACGACGAGATAACGGACTGCAACACGTTTAGCCAAATCTCGAAACTCGAAACGAACCGATTCACCGCTGAAGATCGAAGGGCCGAATCTCCTCCGCCGCCTAAACCGAGTCGTATACCAAAATGCGTGCCATCGTTAAGCCAATCATCAGATCGTAATTGTTTGGCTGAAGTAAATCAATTTTACGTAAACGAAAACGAGGCCAATGCCAGCGACAAGAGTAACAGTAGCAGCAATAATAGCAATAATAGCAATAACAGTAACGCTCTTGAATCGAATGATAACGAAGGGTCACACGAGTCCGATGACAGTGCCTTTTTTTCGGACACCACTAAGAGAGTCGATGTGAGCGACGAATACAGTGGAGACGATGAGAGACCTATATTCTGTATACCAGAGTTCGAAACCGCCGGATTTTCCATAGAAAAGCTTTGCCAAAACTTTCACACATATCTGCTTTCGCGAGACAACCGGCCTCTCGATCAGACGGCAATCACGAAAATACATTCTGTACTTCATGATAGTGGCTCACGAATACTAGCCAATCATCTCACGAAATGCGATCTCGAATTCATTGGACATCTCAACGTTAATCGAGATTTCGGTTTTGGCATCCGATCGGGTCTCGAGCTTATATTACTGCCTAATGGGGAACAGATGCGACTCAACATTCTCGACCGTCACGAGTGTATGAGATATTTTGTTGCCGTCACAATACTGACCGCAAGCGATGAGTGCCAGCGCGCTGTTTTGATGAATAAGTGGATTCAGATCGCAAACGAAACGAAGACCGCTAACGGAGATCTGTTTGGATTTGCGTCCATTATGTGCGCCCTATCAATGCCGGCAATATGTCGGCTCACTAGAAGTTGGGCCCGAGTTCGTCACGATTTCACCGACACGGCCATTACGTACGAGACTAAACTGAAGCCACAGCTCAAGTCGATGGAGTCGTGTAACGAACCGCAGGCGCCCAATACTACGTTTCCGTTTGTACTGACTCTCCTACAGATATTACAACGCCATCAGGCTATTGTATCGGCGCATCAAAACAACGATGACGTTAATTATGAGGTATGAATAACGAAAATGTGTGAACAATATTTGAGTTGAATTTATTTAATTTAGGTAAAGGCTTTAAATTTTTGTTTTGAACAAACGGCCACCGATTACGGCGTGGAAACTATTCATCAGCACTTACTAAATGCTCGCCAATATATTAATCAATTGCCAGCGCTTTTACGAAACGGAAATATAGTTCTCGATGGCAGCTATTATGAAGAACTTCTCTGCGATATGTTTCGTACGGAATTTCATCGTCAATTTTTGTTTGGTTTTCGCGGTTCTACTGTTTCCGACGCCAACGAAGAAAGGTTTACAAAACTGGACAAAATTGTTGCCGTTCTTACGCGAAGTATTGACGCCGAATAAGGCTTGTTTAAGATTTTTATTTACAATTCAAATATACAATTTTTTTGTGTAAATCAAGTGTTTTTTATGAGCTTTATATTAACGAAGTTAATCTCTCTAAAGGTCTTCAACTCTATACACATTATATACATTCGCATTTTTTTTATACAAGTTTACAATTATTGGTCTACTTTTGATCATTTTTATTATTATATACTAATCTTTCTATCGCTATTCATTGCGTTATAACTTATAAGGTCTCAATTTTTTTCAATTATTTATTTTGCTGTAACAAAAAACATCACAAGCTATGTTAAACAAGTCTAAATTTGTTTTGCAAGAAATTTCAATTATATCTTCAATTGAGCTTTTGTGTCATAATCTCTCGAAAAAATTTATTAGAGGAAACAAATTGTCAAACGCTTTACTCTAGTCTTGAATAATGCATATACAGTGTAAATTATCATAACATTGATTCAATTTCTAGTCTTTTTATTTAAATTCAATATTTTCTTTAACCTCACTTTGCTATTATCCCGTTTCATACTATTTCAATACGAATATATTTTACAATTACGTAATGTTTTCCATTTATTATTTATTATCCATATTTTATTTTAATTGTTACAAACTGTTGTCATTCCACACATTTGAGCACTTGAATGGGATATTTGTAAAAAAGTGTGCTTTTTAATGAAGTTAATTCATGTTTTCAAGTTAAGCATTTATATCTTTCTAAGTTTATACTTATCGGTATCTGTAACTGTTGAATAGAAAATAATAATAAAATACTTAAAATGTTTGAGTGAATGTTTTTATATTCTAATCATACTTAATTGATGATGAATTACAAGAGTTTGCAGTCAATACGTTCATTGGATTAGCATTTATACGAGTTTATGTCATTTAGCAAATATTTTTCTGACTCACAATTGCATGACTTATTGCGATTTAAATATCTTGTTATATCAATTGAAAGATTTATGAACCGCTCGTCTGTTTATTAAGCGAATAATTATGGTTTATAGAATAGGATTTTCAAATTTATATAATGGGGAGCATCACGAGTGCTCTCTATATTGCAAGCATTTCTAATGTGATGTTACATAAGTTGCATTATCGTAGTTTGTTATCGTTTCCAAAACAGGATGCACTCGAGTTTTGCATAATTATTTCATTATTACATTTTATCGCGTGTTTACTCCGTATGTCCGTCACATTTTAATATATCAATTATTATTCAATGCTTATTCATATTTTTTACAATTTTATCATCAAATAATTACTTTAAAATAATTTTCTTGAAATTAAATAATGATTAAAACTTCAGTATTATATTGTTGGCATCATTCAATTTAATACCGAAAAATAATTTTGAGAGGCCAGCAAATTCAGCCGAAATAAAATATGAAATAAATAAATCTATTAACAATAGATTTTATTTTTAAATTATAATTTTAACGGAAATGATTATACAGAAGAGAAATTTATCTAATAATACATTAAATACCATAGAATTGCAACGATAGCCCGCGGCCTATCCAAGAAAAAAGTCAATTTTGCAAACAATTTTACTTTGCTTGCTAAACATGAAAATTTATTTAAATTTATTCAAAAATTTGTAAAACATATGTTAGAAACACTGTTAGAGTCAATTTTCATCGACATTAAACTCTTGTCCAACTTTTCGATTGCCATGTTTTTCAGCACATTTTATTATTTATAAATTTAATTCAGTTGTAAATGAAGCATGTTTTGGTGCCATAATTGAATTTTACAGGTGATATAAGTAACGATTATAGATGAAGAAACGCGACTTTTTGCTTAAATAGATTTTCTAAACTAATTGTGTCTGAATTTGTTAAAAATCAGTGAAATGCCACTAAATTTGAAAGCCTCTAATCGATGAACGACATCAATAGCTATCAATCATTGATACCTGAACTTTTGTTGGGTAAAATTTTAATTTTTAAAAAGTTGCAGAAATTACGACAAAATGCTAAGTAATACTAAAATGTTGTGACCATTAACTCTATCTTTAGCCAGGCGTTTATCGCACTCAAATAACGATATTACGTAATTATTAACTATATTATGTAATCACGAAAATTTGGTGAAACGTCAAATGAAAATTATGAAACGCTGAAAAGTGCATACCGTTTAAATTTTTTACTCTACATTAATTACATGGTATTAAGTGCTGGCTATCGATGAAAATTTTTACAGAATACCTAATTATTAAAATTTGTAAAAGTGCGGCCTATAGGGTGCAGGTTTTGGCGTACTTTTAGGATAAGTCATTTTTTAAATTTTAAACAATTCAAATATTTCAAGTTTAATCCACATTTTACTTATTTTTTAATATTAATTTTTGAAGTCAAAGTTTATATTGTAAATTTAATTTAATTTAAATCATTTAACGTTTATATTGCTTATAATATTTTTATAGTTATATTTCGAAACAATAAATTTATTTATACTGTTAATAAAAGTTATTATATGTTGATTTAGCGTCGGATTAAAATTACAAGTCTGAAGACTAAAATTAAGATTGTCATTATTAACTTAATTATTAATAATTCTACTTTAATCATAACAGACAAAGTTTGTTTAAGAAGTTAGCATTTAAGTCAGACTACGATTATTAAATTGTCACACATATTCTTGTAAACTGGAAGTCCATAAGAATTGAATGGAAGTCCATTAGAAATACAGTATTTTGTAAAGCAATTTGTTGGCACATTAAAGTTAGATTATGATTATTTAGATGATGATTAGATGATGATTTAGTTAATATTTATCTAACATTTAATTTACTGATATTTTACCTAAACTATTATATATACTAAATATATAACGTGCATATATTTTGATGAAAAAGTTATTTTTTATAGCTTGTTAGACTTTTGTTTACATTATTCTTTAAAATTTATAGTTTCTCTAAGCTTTTTAATAATTATAAATTTTAAGAAAGTTCTTTAACAGTATTATAATAATATAATTTATATTTTAAGGTCTAATAATTTTTTAAAATGATGAGCATAATAAAAATAAATAGCGCAAAAATGCGATTATTAGTTTCTTTATAAGTTTAAACATTTCGCATTTCTTTTATTTAGATGTAAGTACTATGTAATAAATAATAACTATTTTTCTTCTTTCACAGTATTTAAAAACTGAAAAAACATTCATTTTTTAGGTTAACTTAAAAAGAATTAAAGAATAAAAATAACAAACATTGAAAACAGTTTTGAATGTGTTATTTGCTTCCTTGTTTGATGCTGTCTATCAGTGAATTTCTAACCGCTACAGGTTTTACAGATTCTTTAAATAACTGTATTTTAAATGAAAGACGAAGTGAAAGAAAATTAAATATAAATAACTTGTCTTATACTTGGAGTCAATTTGTGTAACTTATAAATCAAATATATCTAAAGAAATAAATCTAGCGTTCGGTTTGATATACAATCGGTTGAGTCGAGAGACGAGTTTAATTCATTCACTACTTAAGCGACTAAATGAAGGCAAATAAGGCAAAACCGGCCTTTGAGTAGCATATCTCAGACATCGCACGACCGGCAAAGATGTTTCTGCTTTCATATTAAAGTAACGTTTAGCCAATTCCGTCACACATTCAACTTGACCTGAAGAGAACTCGTTTCATCTTATTTGCTAAATATTATGCCAAATATTATGCTTCAATTGTGATCACACTCGACATTCACATACATAAGCTCGCAATTTGTTTTCTCACCAATTGCTGGCCGATTGCGAACTTTTGTGGCTCATCGATGAAAAATTGTCTCATAATGTGGAGAAATCGTAATTGCATTTTATTGAGTATGATTTGTTATCTCATTTTGGCCGTCGTTTTGGTCGGCTGTTCGAGTGGCGATCAGGACTCGAAGGAAAATCAATTGAGTACCAGTGAAAACATAATCGTATCGATTATTGAAACTTTTAAAAAACTTCGCGAAAATGCTCTCGTAAAGTGTATGAACATATGAACATTTATTGATTAGAATTTCGTATGATTTTTCACTTTTATAAAATAAGTATTTTAACATTTTATAGCCGGACTCGAGGCGTCGGTGCGTTCGGTGTTTAAGAAGCCTATAACTTCAGCGGTTTATGCTTTATCGATGCTGGTCGGTGTGGTAGCTATGCTCGCCTTTTATGAATCACCAGGTATTTTATATTTTCAATTTTTGCAATTAATTGTAAGATTTAAAAGATCATATATAATAAGTTGATATTATAGCTTTAGATTAATTAATTTATAGTAAAATGTCAATAAAAATAGTTTTAAGAAAATAACTTTTTTAAGGCTTAAATTTTATGTAAATTTTAAATGAAACTTAACATCAGATATATTAATTTGCTTAACTATTCAATAGTTAGAGAGTTTATTTGAATTTTTTTAAAGAAAAATTATTATTTAAAAAAGTATTGTGAACTATAGTTATGATAGTTATAAATTAGTTATATGTTATTAAAACAATTATATAAACACATGTCTAGTGTCACCGATGCCAGTGCCGCCATTGCCTGACCCGCCAGTGGGCCGATTTCCACCCGAACATCCAATATGGCCGCCACCATCGAAAGATGCCGTCAAATTCAATGATAAAAAGCGTATCGGTAGCGCTCAAACTTACAGTCCGCCACTCGGCTCTTCTCAAAATTTATTTCCCCAAGTGATGACAGATTCTGGATATCAAAAATTACTGAATTTGATAGAAAATCGCAATTCAAAGCCTACTGCGAAACACCAAAAGTACGATACGCTGGACGCGAATTTGTCTCCTGAGCTCGCATCCCAAATGTATCCGCTCTTCGTTCCGAGTGATATACAATATAAGCCTCCGTCTAATGAAACTCTAGACAATCTTTTCAAAGTGCAGACTCTTTATCACATTCCAATGGACGATCAAAGGACCGATCGTCACGATTCTCACGATTACGCCAATAAAATGCACTACAAAACTAGCGTTAACTACAACACCGGATTGGATAAGTTTAAAGATTTGAATAATATTAACAGATTACCAAATTTAGATTTGAGTAAAGAGAAAGTCGATAAACTGAATCAGACATCAATATCGATAGACTCCAGTGCTCTCAAAAAATTAAAAAGTAAACCCGGAGAGTAATGCTTGTAGTTATGAATACGATATGTAAATAAGTCGTAGCCCTATTAAGTTTGCTTAATAGTTTTGAATGATTTAAAGAAAAGTATTGCATTTTACATTAAAAATATTTATTATCAGTACTCATCTAACGTCTATTTCGAATTATTCAATTATTTATCTAATTCTTAACTTTATTTATTAATTTTAAAGACATGTCAGAAATTTTATTTATGATGTTTATGTTGGATTAATATTGTTAAGAATTTTTAAGAATATCTAATTATATCCAAATTATTAATACGTCTCTCCCAATTTACCCAAAATTATTATAGAAAGATAAAAATTATAGTCGCATAAAATAAAATTACCAATAAAATTAAAATGGAAATGTGATTTATACCTATATTAAAGTTTAAAAAATCAAGTTTAGAGAGCGCTTATATAACATTTGAATATTTTTTGCTTAATTCAATATGTGATTAAAATCATAAAAATAAGTTTAAAATAATAGAAATCTTATTATTAACTATTTCTTTTACTCAAAGAGGGCTTAATAAATGATTTCTATAAATAAATTATATGTAAAATAAATTAATTGATAATATAAGTTAGATTTAAGTTAATTTAAACATCGTATAAAGACTGAAGAATTTTGATCCATACTAAACATATAATTAATACTATACATATAATTAAAAATTAATTATTTAATCATTTACAATTTATATAAATTATTATTTATAAAATTTTTAATTAAATTAAACTAAAATTTGCATTTAATTGAATTAATTTATTTTTGTTTTAGCTATTTTTTAAATTTAAACTATTAAAATTTACCTAAATATATCTTCAAAATTATTATTTTAGAAATAATTTAATAAATTAAATTTCTATTTGAATAAATTACTTATAATGAATTGAGTAATTTTATTGAGTATTATTGAATAATGCTTTGTGTATGAAAATTAAAAACAATTTGTTAAATTTTTTATTTTTTGTGGTAAATGTATTTGTCGTATATGTAATTATTTATTTATTGTTTAGTTTTGAAATTCAGATTTAATTTTAATTAAATTTTTGCGTTGAAATAATTTATATAACTAGTTGTTCAAATTAGTTAAATTTAAGTTATTTAAAGAATCAATTTATAACAAAAATAAAGATTTACTTTAATAAATAGTATATATACTAATATATATTTAGTAATATTAATTATTATATATTAAAATAAAAACCAAAACATTAAACGCAGAGAACTATATTTGAAATTTATCAAAAATGAATACAATGTCGAATAAATAGTATTAGTTAATATATTTAAATGATAAATTTCAACAATTCAAATTTAAGAAATTTATTTTGATTAGGTATAAATGTTTAACTTTATTATAGCTTTTATTAAGAGTATAAATAGAATCCTATTAAACTTACGAATACATTATTTATATAGAAATTTTATTTAAGATAGTAAATGTTAATAAACTGAAATATATTTATAACAAACATTGTAAAAACACTATAAAAAGTATTAAAAATGTGAACTAACATTATGATGACATTGACATTAAGTAATATTTAATAGTAAATTTATATTATTTTTCGTGATTTCCATTTACAAATTATATAACTTTTATATCATTTTTATAATTGGTTTAATTATGTTAAGTTATTTAATTTTAATAAATTTCAATATACTTTTATACTTGTAATAATTTTATTTTATGATATAAAAATTATTAAATGTTGAATTGTGATCGCATTGTTTGATATTTATTAACAATTATTGATATGATGACAAGCCTAACAATGCGGAAGGTAATGAGAAAAGTGACGCAAATAACTCATAGTTTCGCCTCAAATAATGTCGACGACCTGACTGACCCACAGCACCGGTTTCGAGGGTAGGGATGTCTTATTACTTAATTATTGCTTCAAGGAATTTAAATAAAAAGCACGATCAGTAACCGTGACCTTAACGCGCTTTGCTTTTAAGCTTCTCTATATTATTTTGTTTATCTTTTTAAAATAATTTTTTAATGTTATTTCTATTAAATTTAACATAAACTTAAAAGTCAACTTTTTTAAATGTAAGTTATGATGAAAGATGTTAACATATCTTAATATTTATATTAAGATGTTTAATTAAGAATATTAATAACAATTTATATTTCATTTTTAATTTTCAAAATATGGACTTATGTTAAATCATTGTATCTGTTGTGTTAGAAAAAATTTCTTGATAAGTAAACTGTGTATTGAGCAATAACTGTATAAAAAATATATCACGAATATTATAACTTTGTTTCACAGTTTTATTAATACAATTTTGAATTTTTATAAATATTTATAATTTGATAACTATAAATTCAAAATTTGACAAAATTTGAGAAAAAGTTTAGAGAATACTAAACTAGACTATAAAAGAAAGACTAGAGAATAAGTTTTATAATTAAGTTTTAGTTTTAATAGTATTTTATTAGTATACTAAAAATATTTTTATAAGTTTCTGCATTATTTAACCTATTATAAAGGATAGAAAAATAAATATAGCACCCAAAATTGTATTTATTGTAAACTCAATAAATGGAAAATTAATATTTCTAATTTATTCTTGATTTAATTGAGTCACTTTTGTATTTTTTGTTGCATAGAATTTATAACAAATTTTACAATATATTTAATGTGTTTTATTATTATATGGTTAATATTTTTTACAATACGGTAACGCTTTCTGAGTTTTCTGAGATTCATGAACTCTTATGAGTATTTTAAAAACACCTTCATAAACACTATATAATTAATAAATATGGTTTACATTTTACTTACACTATTTGTAAATAGTTAAATAAATTATTTTTAAAAAATATGCTGAAAACACATTCTAAAGGACACATTTTTTTATCGCAAATCAATATTTTAGTATTCAAATAGTGTAAAACACTATTTGAATACTAAAATACAGTGATTTAATTATGGAATAATTCCCAAAAAGTTGGGATTAGAATAGTATTTTAATAAAAAGCTAGTGATTAAACAATCTCAAGCTTTTATAAAAAATTATTATTGCTTTAATCTTGTTGTACATCAAAGTAAAAATATTAATCTTTACTTAACTTAAATAAGATGAAAATATGTTAAGCGTTAAATACGTTAGTATTTATTATTGTAATCATTAATAAATGGTTTCTCGTTTACATTGCTTTTAAAATTTACAGAATTTACAAATCGTTAAAATTAAGTAAATAAATAAAGAATGTGTAGATATTTAAGTTGGAATTATTAGATAATTATGTTTGCAAAAGTTATTTTGGTTACATTTGGTTAAAAACAGATTTAATATTAGTAGAATTAGTTATTTTACATGAAAGTTGTGCGCTTAAATATTTAGGTAATCTGTAATAACATAACAGACCACGAAATAAAAAAAATAATTTTTTAAAAATAGTTATCGAGCTTTTATTTGCGTTTTGGAAACTTTTAAAATTGTTTAGAATATTTATGTAAATTGCTATAAATTGTTTTTGATATCATAATTTTTATAGTTTAAATAATATAATTTTAAAAGTATATTTTAATACTTCAAAATTTGAATACTTTAAAATTTACTTCAATATCTTTTATATTTGTTCAAATTATTTTAACAATCAATTTTGCGCATTCTGTTAATTAGTATTCTTTTTAAAAATTATTGGTCACCAACATGTCCTAAACTTAAATACATCTGAATTGGAGTTAATTATATATTAAAGTGATGCAAAACGTGTTGATCAAAATATTATATCCCAAAATTATTCTTATTAATTATACATACTATATAGTGTTATTATTCAATTTATAATAAAATATAAACTATGAAACAATTTGTAAAACATGCAAAAAATAAATCACGAACTAACATAAATATAATTCACGCGTTGTGATAAACAACTCACTAAATTCTTGAGCGTAAAGCTTGAGCTTCTATAAGTGCAGTTCAAAATTTTTCCTCAATGGCTCGAATTATTGAGCTTTAAGCACAGCTCAACTCGAACTTTAGAGAAGCTCAAAGCACTCTTAAGCTTATTAGTACTCTTATTAGTCAGTAATATTTCTAATAATATTCATAAATTAGATGCTTAAGCATTAGAAACTCATTAATAGTAATAATATGAACATTTTATTTATTATTTATATGTAAATATATTATGATTTCAAAAATTATTGTTATTTTACATTTTACATTTCCTTTGATAGAAATAGTGAGCTCGAACTTTATCTGCATTTTGTTGTCTGAACCTAAAAATCGAGCTTTTAAACTCAAGAAGTACTAAAATTGTGGTTTAAGAGCATCACGTGTACGTAAATAAATGCTAAATTATTGTTTAAAATTTACTTTCAATCTATTAAAAATGTTATGTTCTTTTGAATTATAAGTAATTTATTTCAAGTATCCCACAAATATAGATATTTTTAAGATATTTATAAATTTGATTTAAAATTTCTGAATCAAACTTAAATACAGTAATGAAGTAAATTCTGCATTTCACTTATTGAAAGTTGACAGACTAGCTAATCAATTATTTTTCTAAAAAATATTGCATTTTATATAAATTAAAAGTAATATAAATATGTATTTGAACGTCATTAAAAACTCGGTAGGCTTATAAATTTTTTTTTGATTTATGAATTTATTAATGAATATTTACGGATTAATTGGTGAAAATTATATTCTATTGTATTAGTATTATAAGTGCATATGAAAACGACTTATGAAAAATTTATTTTATTACTAACTCGTAAAATATAAGTTAAGTGAAGAAATGATAATTAGTGTGCGAAGTGTTGTGCGCCTGTGGAGAGCAGGGATATCTTCGGGCGCATATTTCACCTCTAATAGCGTCTTTCGCCACATTGTAATACATTTTCACGGTTGGAATCAAATAAAATTTGAAGTCTTTGCGTTCGACAGCGATTCTAATTGAAAATATTTACTCTCATTACTCTATTAAATATATGACTAAATTTTTTAATACTTACCCAAACACGTCGAGAATAGCGTTTTCAAAAGTAGCTAATGTTGGAGGACTTTCACCGCTTTTCAAAACTTTGTGATATACTTTGCACGTGTAATAGCGTTTGCAATTACTATTTTCTATTTTTCTGGACTATATTTTAAAAACGAATTTCTTACTAATCTCATTACATTTGAATAAGTTTGTTAAATAATATCAAAACTTAACATACGGTTAAAGTACTTTCAAAGAGAGATAAAAATTTATACGTTTCTTCATTATTAAGTAGTGGTAACTGTCTGAATATATGCGATTCGTTTACTAATGATCTCTTGCGTCTTCCCAAGTGACTCAAAAAACCTAATTATTAATTATACATTAGATATATAAGTTATTTAACTTTTGGGTATTTATTCTTGAACTAAAATTTAATAAGTGAATTAATTTTAATCAATTTATTAATAGCAAAAATGTTGAATAATTTATTGTTAAAATTTAACGCAATTTATTTCTCAATTAATTTGGATTTATTAATAAAAGTAAGATATTTTAAAGAAACGTGAGATTAATCTAATGATTTAAATTTATATAAGTATGTGTTAATTATAAATTTATTGATTACTAAGAGAATTTTGAGCGCAAGATTCTACAGGGAGTTTGAAAGACCGAACTGTTTGCACTATTTTATAGTATCGCATCACTTTGTTTAAATGCATACAATTATATGTATGAGCATAATTTGTTTCTAACTATATTGTAAAGTTGATTATTTATAAAGTTACAAAGACAATAATTGATAAAATTGTATGATTATAAATTTTTAAAATAAATTAAAAATACTTAATAGATAATTAAAAATTTATTAATGTATTGGTTATTAAAAATCGATGCAAGATATGTAAATGCATATGAATGTAAATTAATTCCTAAACCTATTAAAACTTAAAGTTCAATAATAAAAATTGCTATTAAAATATCAAATACCAAAATATTGTAAGCTTTCAACAATCTGTAAATATATTCTCGATTCTAGTCGAGTTCGCTCACTAACGCGTGCAGCACTCAAAGCGTTTAATAAAATTTACAAACAAAACTTTCTCTTAATTAGTTTTTATGCAGTCATTTATTAAAATATTATTGAGAAATAACTCTTTAGAATATTTATAAAAATTAATTGCGCATGTATTGTATTATATTATTCTGATCGCAAGTATAACTTAGAAATCTTCAAATATTAACTTTGTATAAAAGTACTCTAATTTGATTCTATTTTCAATTCTATGTAAAAATTTAAACTCTAAAAAGCTATTAATAGATTTTAAAATATATGTTTATAAAACAAATTAACATATTTTTATAAATTATAAATTTAATAAATAAATATTAAAATGCTGTATAAAGTTTGATTTATATTGAGTTTAGACTAGAAATAATAGAATTATGAAAAATGGTGACATAACCTGATAGAGGACCGGCACCAGTGATGGCAATCAAAGCGGGAATCATTGAAATGCCGTACAGAACGCCACTCATCATGATTGTGCTCAATCCAAGTCTTCGGGCCAGCGATTGGTTATAACTGATTGTTGGAAACAATCGCTGCGCCGGTTTCTGTGTGGTCGCCGATGACTGAGTTGATGATGGAGTGGATGAAGGACTCATTTCAATAGCAACTTGTTTGGACACTGCGTCCACAGTTTTGTGCGGCTTTTCGTGCGATTCAAATAAGTTTTTATTAAAGCCATGGTTATAGCCGTCAATCATATCGAAAGTTCCGTAAACTTCGGACTCGGCTTTGGAGCGACCAAAGAGGCAGACGAGGCACACATGAAATAAGACGACTGAGGAGACTATTATTTTCATGCTGTCTATTGCGGCGCGTATTTCGTTCACTAGCTCTGCGAATGTAAGACAAGCCTAAGTGTGAATGGAAGTGACTTTTATATAATATAAGTCAAAGATGCGATGTTTGATGCGCGCGACAGTTGGCAACAGTTGGCATTCGCCTCCACACCCGAAGTTCAACCTCTGACACGCATTAATGGCGTGAATGCAAAGCGACATTTATTATTGAATTCAATTCAACACTGAGTGACCTCATCCGCGACAAATTGGTAGCGACTCACAGCTCATCCTTTTGTGTACACTTCTGCGGACATTTCTGCCACACTTTTGTCAGTTTTAGATAAACACGTTCTTTTGCTTGACTTCGCTCTTCCGTTTCAATGTTAACCCTTAATTGTACAACTTTTAAGTTAATTTTTTTCCAAAAGCAATTTTATTAACTAAGTTAGTATAAAATTAAATGCATTTACTATTTAAAAATTCAAGGGTACTCTTCAAGGTTTATATAAGGATTGTCAATCAAAATAGCGGTGACGAGTAACTAATACTTAATATTTATTAATTAAAAATTAAACATTATATCAAAACTATATGATTGCAAACTTTTTAAAGTCACATTTTCGAAATTATCAAAATACTCCTAAAATAGTATTTTTAGGAGATATAAGAGATAGAACATTAAAATTATTAATTTAACCACTACTATGTTTATAAACAAGTTTAAACTCAAAGATCAATTGCCAAATAACTTTCAGATGGATTAAGACAAGAATAATTTATTTACATAACAAGTCAAACGATTGATAATATAAGTCATCCTTTTGTTTAGTACTCAATGGCATACAATGCATATCCGTCTCAATTATTCAAATCTCGTTCCGTTCTTATTCCGATTTTTAAATGTGTTTTCAATTTCGTTCCAATTTCATGAAACAATACGACACTATTAACAAAACAGTTATCTTTATTCAATTGATTACAGTTTGTTATAATTGGTTGCATTAATTAAATCTCTCACATGTTTTATCATACATAAAAGATTACGCGTTAAGTGTATTCAGTTTAATATCCTTATTATCCTTATTTTTGAACGCATTGCAAAATCATTTCTTTTAAACTTTTCAGGAATTGTGCAGAAGTTTCAATATCTATATCGACTGTTAAAATAGATTAGAGAAGATATTCAAGATATCAAATTATGTAATCCCATTCTTTCGACATAATATCGACATAATCTTTCTTTCGAGTATATTATACTTTAAACAATATATTTTTATCTAATGATTTAAATTATTGAAAGATTAAAAAGTTGTATTCATTAAAAATACATTTAATAGTTCTTTGAAATTTACAAGAAATATATTTATTTGTAACTATATTTTTGACATATTATTTATGACAGCTATGAAGTAATTAATTAATATCAAGCAATATCTTATGAAATAAATTATTGTTCTATTGATATTATTTATTGGTTTAAGCAAAAAATAAATAAATATCATTTTTTAAATCTACAGATATGTATATAACATGAAGTTATTCATGTGATTCTTGACAATTCTAAATAGTATTAAATTGTATTTCGTGATTACGCGCGTTCACATGCATTTTGATGTATCTAAAGAAATGATTATTAACGTAAATCAATGAATGCTTTTCATTCAATTGTCATTTAAAATATGATAAAATCCTTTTTAAGTGTGAGAATTTTTATAAAAATTGCAGCTGTTTTCTTAAGTGTCGAAACAATGCATATATAAAAGTTAAGTAAATGTAATGCCGTTAAATACATATTAAACTGATTTAATTGTCAGTATAAATATGGCTCTTCCGCTTTTAGCTCTGCAACTCTTAACCATTGCTAATATTTCTCTTGAAAGACAAGCAATTTTTGATAGTTTAGCCTCGAGAACAACTTGGAATAGCACTTATGATTTCGTGGTGGTGGGCGGGGGAGCGGCCGGAGCTGTCGTGGCCGCCAGACTTACCGAAAACCCAAACTGGAGAGTGTTGCTCATCGAAGCCGGTGGTCAGCAATCGATAATGTCAGACATGCCGGGATTGTTTCACATGTCCTTCTTTGACAATCCCAACGATTGGAATTACACGACTGTCACTCAAACTCATGTCAATAATCGCAAGTTTGGTCTCATCAGAGGCAAACTTATTGGTGGCTGTTCTTCAGTTAATGGTATCGATTTAAATCAGGCTTTACTTGATTTCTGTTTAAAATTTAATTACTATACAATTATATTTTTAAGTAAATTAAATAAAAAATATGTTTGTTTTAAAAGCTGTATCCAATATTCGTGGCAATCGTCATATTTATGACTACTGGGAACAGCATTACGGCGCCAAGAATTGGTCATACGATCACGTGTTGCCCTATTTTGTGAAATATGAGAAACAAATGGATCAAAAATTGATGAACGCATTCAAGTCATATCATGGAAGTGATGGTCCGGTTATGGTTCAGTCTCCACAACAGATAGGCATCGAAAAGGAATGGTTTGAAGTCATGCAAAAGATGGGATACAAGATTATAGATGACGTGAACGGTCCCGACTTCGCTGCCAACACCATAGCGCCAGTGCCGCAGACGCTGAGGAACGGACGGCGCCTCTCATCGTCATCTTCGTATTTGGAGCCCAACCTTCATCGTCCAAATTTGCATATATTGCTCAATAGTCAGGTCACTAAAATTCTGTTCGAGAATAACACGACTCCTCGTTTGGCGACTGGAGTTCAGTTTATCCGCAACGGAGTGTCTCATAAAGTGAACGTCAATCTAGAAGTGATAGTCTCTGCGGGCGCCATAAACTCTCCCCATCTGCTCATGTTATCCGGAATCGGACCCACCGCTCATTTGGAATCCCACAGAATTAGAGTCATAGAGAATCTTCCGGTCGGCAACAACTTTCACGACTCGTTGGGCTCGTATTTTCATTTAAGACTTGAAGACGACGAGTGGGATCATTTCAAAAAATATTTTCTCAATTTGATGACAACCGAAAACATGTACGAATTTTTCACGAAAGGAACGGGACCTCTAAGTATGATAAACTTGCATACCTCGGCGTTTAGCACTAAGTATAATAATGTTAGCGGCTATCCGGACGCTGGCTTTAAGCCATCAACTAATGTGTTGAGTGATGGCAAAGATCTGTTCGAGCATTTAGATGTCGGAATTCAATTACTGCGACCTTTAAGTAGAGGTAAAATTAGATAATTATGGTTAATCGATAAATTAATGTAAAATTGTGATAATAGAGGTACTATTTTTTAAATTATGATAATGTTTTTTATTAAAGTTAAGTCTACTTATAAATTTACTTATAATCAATAACTACAAAATATGAAAGATGCCTAAATTATTAATTATTCAAATAATTAGTAAGTATATAATAATGAAATTTCATTACTATATCAAATACAATGCTTATTAAAAAAATATATTAATTACATTCTTATCAATCAATTCAGTCATATTTAAAAGTTATTATTTTTAAGGAGGATATAAATAATATGTAATATTATAGTATTATATTCTTTTCGATTATTTTTATATTTTTACTAAAACAAAGTGAATGATTGAAAAAATAGCAAAATATTAAATGAGCATCATTTTCAGGAACCATTCGCCTGCAGTCAAGCAACCCATTAGACGCACCGGTAATCGATCCAAACTTTTTATCGAACCCAACAGACCTAAACGTAATGATAGAGGCATTCCGAGAGTTTCATCGCATCGCCTCATCGTCTCCCAAATTCAGTCATTTGCTCGAATTCGACAGCGACTGCAAAAAATGTTCGACTGGCGATATACTTAATTGCGACTCCTATTTTGAATGTCTCACCAAATCTATTGCTGGGCCGAACTTGCACTGTGCGGGCAGTTGTCGTATGGGTTCGGCCACAGACGCAAACGCTGTGGTGGACGAGCGTCTTAGAGTGAGAGGCATTCAACACCTTCGGGTCATCGACGCATCGGTGATGCCTCAGAACACAGAACCGGGCACTTATGCGCCCACTCTTATGATTGCGGAGAAGGGCTCTCAAATGATCAAAGATGATCACTCAAGATTTTAAATCTTATATTAGTTTGTTGTCAGCATTTTTTATGTAATTATACTGTTTATACTGTTTAATTGTAATTCAAATAAATCTAAGAGAGAGAAGAAGTTTGTATACGTTTAGCACTCGTGCTAAAAACACATTGATTTACAAATTATTGATAATATTTATAAAAGAACTCTTATAAACAAAAAAAGTATTTACAGAATATTTAATTAAATGCA
The DNA here is from genome assembly GCA_034699355.1 of Microtritia minima. NCBI lineage: Eukaryota > Metazoa > Arthropoda > Arachnida > Sarcoptiformes > Euphthiracaridae > Microtritia > Microtritia minima. The sequence continues at coordinate 11,956 of JAQIYA010000075.1, read as the reverse complement.
TCAATATTTATACGTAACATATTTATTGATATTTATTGGAAATATTATTTAAGTGATGAAATTTGTAAAATTAAATATTTAAATTAAATCAAAAATAGTTATTATATACAATTAATCAACATTTTAAGGGTTCAAATTAGATCTGAGGTCTGTAAGAATCATTTCATTTTATTAATTTATTGAGCAATTATTAAATAAATTATTTTCGATACCTATTTTTATAAGTTAATTAATCACTAAATCGATGCTACTTTAAAACATGGTAAAAATCAATTAATTAAAAACAGATTTAATTTTTAAAATTTATATAAGTCTACAGTTAATATTGTTTTAAATTTTCATTACTCCAGTAAACTACAACTTAATTTCCTGTTTGATTTAGAGTAGATTATATTTCATTAGTAAAATATAATATGGCGACAGGTGTTATTTATTTGTTATGCATAATAACAATTGTCAGTTCTCAGTGTCACTGTCCGGGACAGAGCGGCACATTCTGTGGCCGATACTTAATGGACAAAGTTTTGAGTTCAATGAAATGCGAAAAAAATAGAATTTACAATTGCAAATATCAATCGGCGAACGAAGAGGCGATTAAAATTAAGGACTGCAAACGAAAAGAGTATTGCATGGATAACCAGGTGAAAGATGACGACGGAGCCATCATTTACGGCGCCACGTGTGAGCCCGAAGGAGTGGCGCTCGACTCGAAAGCCGAATATGACGAAAATGATTACGACGATCTCGTCGAAGCGAATAAGAGTTTCGAGACCACGACCAGAGCTCACAGTTCGCCCGTAAGTTTGGTATAAACCATTTGAATACGCCAGTCATGCTAATACAGTTTATCCTCCATTTAGGCAACTCGTTTGGGCAACAAAAAGTCTTTGCCTAAATCGAAAATTCCTAAATTAAACCCTAAATTAAAATAAAATAATTTTTTAACATATCATGTTTTATTATGTATTTAATTATGAGTTACACGATTTTTATAAAATTCTGGTAATTTGCTATTCATTTACTGTTTGCAAGCTTTAAAATAAATTATAACTTTAGTTTTAAATAGTTGATAGTAAACAATCAATGCATTTGGATTTATAGCTGGAAATGTAATAAAAATAATTAACTCAAAGAGTTTAAAATAGAGATTGTGTTGGTTAGTATAGATTCAAACTTTATTTGTATCATCTTTTATTCAAGAAATGTTTGCCTAAATTGAATCATTATCTCTATGGTAATAATAATAATATTTTGTTGCTTATATTTAAACTTTGCCAAAATCTGATTTGCATAAATCGGAAAATTCTACAATTATTTGTGCATGATTTTAGTTTCGAAAAGTTATTGTTGAGTAAAATCGAAAAATTGCAAAAAATTCTGAGTGCCTAAATCGGGGAATAACTGTATCATCAAATAAAAGCGTTTGTTTTTTGTTATAAAAAAGTGGTTCATTACAAGTGAGATTAAAAGTTCGACTGCTTATAACTATGATAACAACGATTCGAATGACATTAAACTGATGAAAGCAGAATACCATACAGAGGCTCATAACGAGACCAAAGCTACAAATGATTGCATTCCCACTAAATCAGCAAACTTTTCATCGAACACAACTCCGTCGGTATTGTATTTATAAATTTACATTTAATCACATTAAATATTATTCATATTTTGAAATTATTATTAATATTAATTTGTAAATTATTTATAGTGCTCTTAATGAACATATTGAAGATGTATGGCATACCAAAGATGGATAATCAGTAATTTAATGACATCATATTGACTGTGAAATTTATTATTTCATGATAATTGTATTAATAGTAATAGCAGTATAATCTAATAAATAATTTTAAATTGAAGAATATTTTTAAGATAATAAATTTACTCTTTAAACCATTTTATACAATTTTTAGTTAAGCAGTGTATTTAAATTTGAATCTTGTCATCTTTACTCTATTTTCTATTTCGTAATTATAGCTTTATTATAAAAGTTCAAATTTGTTAAATAGCGTATTGAATTTAATTTTCGGGAATTACCGAAAGTGACAAACAGTTGTAATTTATATCGAAAAGTTATGCTCATTGTTGTGGAATATCGGGAAAATCCAAATATTCATCGTTGTCTAATGTCACTTATGTCATGATAATTGGGAAGATTATCTTAGTCTGGGTTTTAACTGTGGGTTTCTAACAGTCAAAAATAAAATACTTTTTTCAGATATTAAAATAAATTAACATAACAGACAACACACTGTATTAATGCTGAATATGTAGAAATATGCATACATTGTTGGATGTTTATAATACAAGAATATATATCTTTTTTAATTCATAAAATACTATTTGCTTTAGTTATAATATAATCACTCATTTTCAGGGTTTTCCAAAGGTGTGCGATTGAAAAGAGATATTTTTAATTAAATACCAAAGCAATAATTTTATAAAATACTTAATAAATTTGTTATCATGTTAGACAGATTGTCTTCAAAACAAAGTAACTCAATTATAATTCAATTATATCCGTACATTAAAATCACGTAAAAATTTAAGATGCTTTTCTCACGTGTAAACAATTTTTATCCTTGAATAAAATCTATAGTTGGAAATTGTAGAGAGAATGAACGACATTGAAATTGTAAACATTGAATCTTTAATAATTATTTAATTATTTAAACTATTTGTTATAACCGTTAATCTCAAAATTTAGACTACGTGTTTAAAATTGTTGTATTATGTTATATTAATTTAGTTATGCTTTTTACTTAACCCACTTATTTAATAGAAAATTGTAAGATTAATTGCTTAATTAATCACTTTTAAAACATCTGCACTATTAGATTGGATTTTGAATTTTTAAAGAGTTTTTTCAATTAATTAATTTAATTAATAAATTTCAAGTTCATTTTCTTAAAATATTTTTCTGTCAAAATAGCATTAATGTGTATAATTATATAAACAGTATAAGTATTATTTATGCGCACCAAAGTTTATTTAAGTATCTAAAGACTCAATAGTTAATAAAGAATATTTACAGAGAATATTTCCCCATAAATTCATTTTTACAATCTTTTAGCCTCTCATACCATATTCAAGAGACAAGAACTTGACAGCAAAAAAATAATTTTTAACAATTAAAAATAAAATAATAATTTTTTTAAAAATATTACAAAAATTAAAAGTTCAATAAATTTGAAAAGTAAAATTTGAAATCTGTTTTAAATCTATTAAATAATTTAACTCTAACATTGTTAGCTAAAGTTAAATTAAAATTAGATAAATTTAAGGAAGTTCTGGTATATCGTCAGCACCTCAAACGTAACCCAAAGGTGACATAAATAATGTAATTAAGGGCAATTTATAACGTCGTGATGTAAAATTTAACGCATGCATTAACAAATTATAAAAACAAATCTTTGTTTTCTCATTTAATTTTTCGACGCCACAAAAATTCATCAAATAAGTTCCTTTAATTGTCTTCAAGTATAGGTAAGATGTCTTTAGAACAAATCGCTCGTTTAAATACTCTCCACAATCCAATAGTTTGAGTGTTTATCCTATCTTCTAAGAAAATAGAACAAATTTCATTACAAATTTCTCACATTTGCTTGATTGGTAATAAACCTTGTGATTGACACTACACAATAATTTTATTATTTCTAATAAAATCAGTTAAATATGAATTTAAAAACATAGACATTTTGAAATGAGCGCATTTGTTAACATTCAAAACATACACTTTATTTATGTCGAATTTGGGTTACCCTTGAGGTGCTTACGATATCAAAGAACTTCCAAATTTTAGATTACCTCTATTAAAGTATTTTTATGCATACGTATGATGTAATTTTAATGATTTTGTTTAATAGTTGTTTTAAATAAAAATAATGATTCAACAAAAAAAATTTTAAGTATGTAATTGAGAGAAAGAGAAGCATCGGAAAAAGGCTAGTAAATTAATTTTTAAAAAATTGAAATTAATTATTAATGAGTTATTTAAATCTTCAATTATTTTAAAATAGCCATTTGCATGAATTAAATTATTAATGTATATATTTTTGATTAATTATTTAATGTTTAAAAAAATTAAGATGATTTGTACAATAATATACAGATTACTAAATAATTATAATTATAAATTATTTTTTAGCTTTATAATCAGGTCTAGCATTTTTTGCTTTATCCACGTCGGCGTCGTTTAAAAATTTTGCTGTCGGATCACCAATTCGTTCATTTAAGTAGAAAAAATCAGGCGAAGCATCACATGGTATGGCTTCTTCTTCGTAAATGCAAGTCAACTTCGATTGATCGAACACTTGATTAGTACCGCACACCATACTGTTGTGAGTTACGATCTGCAATTCATGTTCAAATGTGCATTGTTTGGTAAATTGATTATTAAGTTTATATTCTAATGAACTAAGTTTACAGATATTTTAAAGCAATTACATTATAAGTTTTTAAAGATAATTATAGCAAATATTATTTTTACAACAAATAAACATTCTATTCTGAAATTAATTTTTCATTTTTATTTAAGTCTAAATTTTAAGAATGTCATAATTAAATTATATATTCTATTTCCTATATATAAACTTTCAAGTTTTTAATTCACTAACTTTTCCAAACATTAAGAAATTTTACTATTTTTAAATTATTTATATTAATTTTGAAATATAGTTTAATTCAATAATATCTCTCTAAAAATTCCACTTTTGCTAATCAAATATTAAAATTTTATAAACAATAAATATAAGCAATTTATATTTAGTTAGAAACAGAGGAATTTTAGAGAAATAAACAACCATTATTAACGTTTAATATTATGATAAAAATAAATTATTTTACTTATTTATAAAATTTTTATCTAAGTATTTGAAATTGTTTATTTGTATTACAAAGTATTTAATAGTTTAAACCATAATTCAAATGTCAATAATTTTAAATAAATATTACAAATAATTTAATATTTCTTATAAATTGGTAAACTAAGACACTAATCAATTTACTTCTCTGCTTCCCGGAGGTTTTTGTGTGTGGCATACATGAAAAATTTTACACCTTTAAAATAAAAGATCATTTTATTGTTATATTCAATTTTTAATTATGTTTAACATATTAAATTATTTTTAATTATAATATTATTATACTTCAAATTTAAATATTATTCTATACCTATTATCCACATCAGCGTAATATCCATCAGATTCGCATTTAAAAGTCTTTTGGACTTCAAACCCCAATAACCCATTAGTTCCTGCTGGCAGATCATAAGCAGCTCTTCGCAACTACATGTTGTAATTTAAATTGATTTATAACAAATTTATTAAAATATTTAAACTTAAACAAAATATAATACCCGTAGTTTTCCATATACATGACTATAGTTTAACAATAATACTGTAAATGCAAGCGAGAATTTCATTTTTGAAACACTTTCATTTAAAGTTAATCTCAAACACTGATAATCTCTCTATTATGCTATTAAAGAATTTATTTTATTACCCATTTATATATATTCTGCATTATTTGATTTTCGATCAATGAAATACAGGTTTTTCTGATATAACTTAATTTGTATATACATTTGAAAAGATATGAATGATTTAAGGAGAATAAGAATGAGAGTTTTTCTCTTATCCTTGGCATAGTTTTTTCCTAAGGTTGCAACATATTCAACATATTTTTACATAATTCGTTAGCAATTGTTAAATCATAAATGATCTAATGTTTTCTTGTTAAAGTCAATTTGTATTTCAAATGTGAAATTGTAAAACAATAATAAAAAATAATAATAATAGATTTGGGTTTTGATACTGCATTAAAAAATCAGAATATTTTAATGTCTTACTTAAAATCCAAATATATTATAGATTTTTTCACTTAAAGAAATTACATTTCTTTATTTTTATTTCGATAATTGTTTTACTGATGATTCAGTAAAATAATCTAATTCAAGGTAAGAAATAAAGGTATCAAAAGACACCACCCTTTCTGAAGATTATAATTGAATTAAGAGTGTCTTCAAAGAAAAATTACGATTCTTTAATACTCTAAAAGAACTTTATTTGATAATAAAAAATAAACGGATATTAATTAGCACACTATAACATTTATTATCTTAAGATCAATTAACTTATTTCAATATAAAGTTTTAATCATAAGATAGAAATGAACATTATATAAACATCATATAATTTATGATAAAATAAATTTTGATTTAAGTCTACTTACTTGAACCTAAAATTATATAAATTTTTATGAATTAAAATAATAGGTTTAAAATGTTTTAATAAAAATATATATTAATATGTGTTATAATTAAATCTGTATTACTTAAAAATATATTTAAAATAAATGTTTTAATTAATGTTTTTGTTGTTACCCTAAAATCTCATAAATATTCCGGACTTATCTAACGAAAAGAAGCTTCTATTATGAAAAAAGTAACTTTAGGTTTATAAATTGAACAACTTTTATTAGAAATCAAATTTATACAGAATTTTATAAAAATAAAAATTTTTAAAAAAATTAATTAAAACAATCAAATTCTTCATCAGATTCATAGTAAATTTTTCTAATAATTTAATGAAGTTTTCTGGAAATTCAGGTTCAGATTCAATCTAGGATTCAAATAATACTGCTTTGTTCCCATTTGTTTCGGCAAACTTAATGATTTCCAGTTTATTAAACTCATATAAGATTTACGCGTTTAAAACATTTTGATCACAACAAAGTGGATTAAATAAACCATTGATCAGATAATCAAAGATATAAAAAAGACTAAAGAGTTATAAATATTAATTACGATTTTGTCAGATATAATTGTTGAAATTTTGTTGAAATCGACTTAACTATCGGCTTAATCTATGAGATTTTAGGGTAATACCTAGTTTTTATTTTAGATGATTTTATATAACTTAAATTTAATTTGTGTTTAATTCAGTTCACAATATGGTAACTTAATTATACTTATACTACCAATAAAATTATGTTTAACTTTTAAGACCAATTCTGATTTCAATACTGCAATCTGTGAATCAATTTGAAGTTAAACTTTGATAACTTTTGTGGTCAAACCTATTTTGACTAAAAGAAATTATGGATTGTGAACCTCATGTGCTGACTGTAAGTTTCTGTAATTCTGTAACAATGTTTCTGTAATCGTTAGAAATCTAAATTAAAAATAAGAATTTTAAATAATAATTATCATTAATTATTTTTAATTATCATTTAATTAATATAAAACCTAATTCATATATTTTTATTTAAATTATTTGTTATACATTACAAATAAAAAATTCATTTTAAAAAGTTTTGCAAAGTTTTCTAATTTTTAAAAATATTTGCACAAAATTATGATTTTAATACAAATAAATTTTAAAAAATTATTTCCTCAATAATGAATCTGTAAAGCTTTATAAATATAAATAAAAAGTTAGAGCTATGTATAAAAAGTTTTAGAGATGATGAGCCATCACTAAACACGTAAACATTAATATTATTAATATTAACATTGATATGAATAGCGAACATGTCAGTCATGCCAGTCATGTCAGCCTTCGTACGTCACGTTCAGTCACATTGTTTTGTTTACGAACCATATTTCAAAGTAGTGTGTAATCTCTTCATTGCTTTCGAATTTGTGGTATTAATTGTTATCATTTAATATTTCACATTATCTGCCATGAAGTCACTCAATTGTTTGCAATATTATTAAAATAATTGAAATAATAATAGAGCGCACACTTCGCACAGTTTGGTAGAGATGTGGAGGAGAGACGAAATTGATAATGACTGTGATAATGGCATGTCTGTGAAGGACATCCACGAGGAAGCCTCACATTTGGCACGACTGGCCGTTCAGTTCGACACTAATTGCGATTTGGAGGCCGCCATCTATTACTATAGAGTACTCTATTATTACCATTTTTTAATAGCGAATAATTGCTTCAATAATAGTTTGCTTCTCAGGAGTCATCAAATTTGCTGCAAAAGTGTTTATCAAACGAAGTCAATGACGAATCGAAAGCCATCGAAACCAAAGTAAATGAATATCGAAATAGAGCGAAACAACTCTACGATCGATTAGCGAAGAGTACGCGTTTCGACAAAGCGTGACAAACGTGACAAAACTAATGATAACATTTGATATGTTCGCAGAGAACGAGAGAAGCGATAGTAAGCGAAACGAACAGTTATCCAAATTAGAGAGAGCAGAGTTCTTGATGAGAGAGGCGTTGGACGAGGACGAGGACGGCCACAGCGAGACCGCCATCGAGCTGTACACGCAGGCCATCGATTTGTGCATACAAGCGGTTCGTATCAATGTTACGCACACTTAATGTGCTGCAAATAAGTTTTCATTATTTGTAATCCACAGAAAAATGAAACAAACGATGAAAAACTAAAGACAAAATTGGTGTCACTGGCGTCCAGTGGTTTAGATCGCGCTGAAGCGCTTAAGAAGCGAATGTCCGAGTCTGTCAAATCTAGTCCACTAAGAAGTGCACAAATATCTTCGACGACAACTGCCATAACCAATGCTGATATTGACAAAGGAGTTGATTCGCTTAGATTGGACGACGAGATAAACGTAGCCAATGCTTCGACCACTAAAACGGGTCACATAGTGAGCGGTCAATCGTCTTATACTCGCGAAGAGATATCAGTATTACGACACACATCGATAATAAATGGTCGCGAATACGTGCCATTCTTAAGTGTAGATTTACGCGAAAGATTTTCATATCCCATACCCTTTACGGACAAAGACGGTCTTCTCGTTCTTTCGCCTAAACAGCGGCATAACTTCGAGCGATTTGTCCGATTAGACGAAATTAGCCCAAATCCCAGCGTTATCGCTGAAGTGGACTGTTTTAGCATTAAGCAGACTGTAGTGTCTGACTGTTCGTTTGTGGCTTCGCTGGCGGTGTCAGCGCTTTACGAAAAGCGCTTTAAGAAAAAAATTATTACTAGTATTATTTATCCTCAAAGACGTAATTGTGACCCCTGTTATAATCCATGCGGAAAATATATGATTAAACTTAATATTAATGGAGTGTCAAGAAAGGTATATTATTATAAAAATTTACATATATTGATATTTAAATTTCTCACTTCAATAATATTTATATATTTATTGTAGATAGTAATTGACGACAGACTGCCAATTGGTCGCGGCGGTCAGTTATTGTGCTCCTATTCTAGTAATAAAGACGAATTTTGGGTCTCACTCCTTGAAAAAGCATATATGAAAGTAATGGGCGGTTACGACTTTCCCGGCAGTAATTCTGTATGAAAAGGATTTTTCAAATATATTTTATAAGGTATCAATTAAATAATAATTTTTTAAATCAAAGAACATAGACTTGCATGCACTGACGGGTTGGATTCCCGAACGTGTGGCGATTCACGGCCACGAATCGGAAAAGGAGACCACATTTAAAATGCTTTATGAGCGTCACGTTAGGGGCGATGTGTTGATCACGTTCGCCACCGGCGATCTTAATGACTCGGAGACCGAGCGCACAGGTCTCGTGTCGACGCACGCCTACGCTATGCTTGATCTTCGAAGCGTACAGGTTTGTTTAAAAAAATTGTAAATTTAGATAATTTCCAATACTTTTGTAATTTATTTCATTTTAACAATGAAGGGAAAGAAATTATTTTTGCTGAAAAATCCTTGGAGTCATATGCGATGGAAAGGAAATTACTCTGAACGAGATGTCGAGCACTGGACACCAACCATGAAAAATGCTCTCAATTACGATCCTCAAAGTGCCAAAAACTTCGATAATGGTTAGTAAACTTTTACTTTTATGAGAATTACTTTTAATTACTGATATCGTATATAAAAAATTTACTTTTCGACAAATATTTTTAGGTGTTTTTTGGATCGATATCGATTCGCTTTATAGGTTTTTTGACGTTTCTTATCTGAATTGGAATCCGTCGTTATTTAAATACACGTACTGCACACACGAGTACTATATTTCGAATTATTTTAATTTGCTCTAAATAAATATTTGTTGCCATGATTTATACAGAACTTGGAAGGCAGGTGTCGGACCCGTCAAAGATTTGTATAGCATAGGCGATAATCCTCAATATTCTCTGGTTCTTAAAAGTCCGGAAAGCACGGCATGGATATTGTTGACGCGACACATCACTGACAGAGTAGGTTTGATTTAGCTCTTAATTTTGTTTTAAAACTATTCATTTAAATCTTTTTATAGAGGGATTTCGCCAACAATTGTGAATATATAGCGTTACTTGTCTATAAAAATAATGGCGAAAAAGTTTATCTTCCTTGTATGTGTTAATCATTATTTTAAACAATTTTCAATTCATTTTAAGATTATTTTTTGTCGACAGTCGATCCGCCGCCTTATATCGATGGAATTCGAATTAACAGTCCTCACTATTTATGCAAAATCTTACCAAAGGATGGTGTAGTGAGATATACTTTAGTTATATCGCAATATGAAAAATCTAATACAATACACTATACTTTGCGAGCTTATTCGACGACTCCTTTTTCTTTGAAAAAACTTCAAAATCCATATAAATATAAAGAAATGGTATGTATTATAAGTTAGGATATTTGAATATTTTGATTCAGTTGGCGACCGATCATATGAAGTAACCGATTATATGAAACAATTTCATAAACCAAAATCCCTGTCTCATAGTACTAATGTTAAAAAGTAATCATTGATATGAACTGATTATTGGACCAAACATATATAAATACATGTAAATAGGGATCAATTATAAAATTATTTGCGAAAAGTTTGTCTAAATTGAAATGAATTATTAAAACTCACTCACCCAAGTAAGATGTCGTGTAAACATAGAATTGAAATTACCAAACAGTTATTTTTTGTATAGTCTTAAAATACATTTACTTTATAAATGATATTCTGAGTATTACAGGATAAGAACGGAAAATGGACGGCCGAGACAGCGGGCGGATGTCTAAACAATCGATCGACATATTCTCGAAACCCAATTTATCAGCTGACAGTTATCGGCGCGAATGATAGCGAGAATGAGATCCTCGTTGATCTCAAAGGACCGAAGTATAAGAATCAATTTTTACAAGTTTTTACTTTTTGCTTAATAAAAACTAAAAAATTTTCTGTTAATCAGAGATTACGCCATTGGCATAGATATAACAACTGTTACGGTTATCAATCAAAATTCTACCAATTATTTTTCGAAAGCAAACTCGGGCTCATTTCGGTATTATTTCTTTATAAATTTCCAGCAAAATAAAATAAAAGTTATTTTCTTGAGAATTATAAAAGAAAAAAAATTATAATTGAGTTAAACGACTTTTTCAAAGTATCAACGCTTAATATATTTATATTTTGATTGCAATTATTTCAGATCTGGATATACAATATTGCAGAAGAAGAGCGTGCCGGCGGGCACGTACAACATCATTCCGTCCACGTTCAACGCCGACCAAATTGGTCCGTTTTTTCTAACAGTTCATTCAACAAATCCAATTAAACTTTCAAAAATTAGGTGATATTTATCATTTTTTTAATAAATTTGTTACCTATTATTTATTTATCAATTTCTAATATTCAATACAAAGTAAAAGTTATTGAAAATTTGAAAATAATTTTGAAACTAGACATATTTATTGTGTGTCGTATTTAATAAAATATTATTGTTATTTATGTAATTTTTTGTTTGAATTATGCAAAGTTTGTTCTGAAATAAAATGCTATTTCTTTTTTATAATTATAGTTCTGCAACAATTATTGTTGATTTAATTTTTATATATATAAATAACGTTATTTATATAAATAACGGATAATCCTATGAAAAAATTAGAAAATTAAAGAGAAAATTAAATTAAATTAAATTTAATTTAAACAAAATTACAGTAAAATGATTAAGTAATACTCAAATAACTAATAGCCAAGTTTATTGCATTCAA
>JAQIYA010000074.1:0-33055 GCA_034699355.1 Microtritia minima | reverse complement strand
GTAATTATTGCGAATAATTTATTTAAAAACATAATTTTCTTGCATTACATTTGTTGCATAAAAAATTTATTAAATCTAAGAATATGTAATAAGCTATTATAATTTAAGTAAACAGTCATTACAAAAAAATAAAGTTAAAAGTAAAAGTAAAATAATAACAATTTATATTTCTAAAATTTAAGCATATATGTATATTAATTAATTATAGCAAATTTAATTGCCTGTCTAGCGTTTTAACTAATTTAAAATAATGATATGTGAAAAGAAATTAATGAAATAATCTAAAATAATAACTCTCTGTCATTATATTTAATTACAAAAAAAATATAAAACTTTGATGATTTTCTTTAATAAATAAAATATGAAATTAATAACAAGCAAAGCAAAAATTCGGGACGGGATATCATTTTTATATTTGAGAATCTCTAATGCATTATCGATTATAATCAAAATTGCAATCATAGCTATGATGATTAAATAATGGCATCATAATTGATGTATTGATTGACTAATTACTAATTCAGAAAATGAAAACTCAACGCATAAATCTTTTCCTGATTCCAAGCGATTGACGAGAGAGCGTGAAGAGACAGATGAGCACATTTCGTAGTCAAAGCTATTTCACGTTCAAATTAAAGAGCAATTCAAACATTTATGAGTCTTCAATTCATAAAAAAATAGTATACTCTTTATTATTGTTATAATTTAAATTAAAAAGCTCTTCACGTATAAGGCATTAAAAATTATTGTGATTAAATTGAATTAATTTTCTAAAATTAATGTAATTAATTGTATTTTTCTTATAAAAGTTAATCTAAACTCGAAACAAAACCAAAAATCCGTAGCGTTACAAATGAAAACATCTCTGGAGTTTTTAATCTAATTTATCGCAACACACAATGGAAAGCCGGGAAAAAAACAAAGCAAAGCAAAGAAAGGAAATTAAAATTATTTTTAACCAAAATAGGTTTTTACTCATTCATTTGATTTATGTTTCATTCAAAGAAATTAGATTTCTTGTTGGCCTTTGATGACTGCAGAAATTAAATGCGATAACAATCAGCGGAGAGTTTTAAATGTTTCGCCACTTTATAATTTGACCTCCATTTGTATTTCGGGCAAAAAGCAAAAATATATAATTCACATCAAGCACTAACAAATCGAAACGGACCAAAAACAAGATTAAATGCCAATTTAATGAGCATTTTTTGTGCGAGAAAGAGAAGAAAAAAAAATACAAACTAAACGCTTTTTGCGAATTTAAAACGTAATGACTTTAATTAGACTCCAATTAAGATTCTCCGGCGAACAGTCTATTTTAAGTACAAATGTGTTTTACGCTAGTTTTTCTCTACTCTCTCTCTCCAAATCTCTACTTTATAAGCGCCGCCATGACTGATAAACCGAGAGTCAAATGTGCAGAATCAGCAATCTCTACAATTAGTAATTAATAACATCTCCCCCTACACACCCCCCCTCTCTCTCCCAGTAAGCCTTCATCGCCTGAAATTTCTTTTAACACAGAAAAAAATCATAAAAATTTGTACTTCTAATTGCTTCTTCATTACGGCACCAAAAAATAATTATCAGTGCAAGCATTTGGGGAAAAAAGTTCATCGAAGAAAAATTGCCTCAATTAAAATCGACGCAAAAAACTATTTTGTAAAAATTTCACTATCGCTAGAGATGGGGTGTGCGTATGGCGGACGAGGGGGGTTAACGAGTCGAGAGTGGAGGGAAATTATTTGAAGTATTTTGCGTGTCGGACTAATTAGCGATTCTCCTTCTCTCTCTGTCAGTGGTGGCAATTTCGCAATAGTCATCTCAAATCGTATTTTAAGCGGCTTCCAGAGAGAGAGAGAGAGAGAGAGAGAGAGAGAAAGGACTTTCATAAATGACTACTAATGACTGGTAATGGTCTGTAAGCGATGGGTAGGGAGAGTGAGAGAGAAAATGGATTTTATTTTATCTTTCCCTCTTTAATTTGCTCACCAATAAAACGTTTGAAAGCCCTTACTATTGAGCTTAGAAACCAAAATTAAAAGTTTTTTTAGAAAAAAAAATTACTAAACGTCTGGAGTTTAAAAGTGCATAATCGACTAAAAATAAACGCTTTAATTTTGATCTATCGATCACTATCGCTATCTATTCCCTCCAATAGAGACACACACAAAGAAAAACAGAATACAGACAAGTAATTATTGGAAATAAATTGACGTTTTATGTCAGAGGCAGACATAATTATTTTCGAGCATAATTTTTCATTATATTTTTTTTTACTTTCTTTTAAAAAATAGTTAAAGACTCTCTGATCAGAAATTTTCTACAGCTAAACACTAAACTTATTTTTACTCTGCGACTCTTCTCTCTCTGTTGCGCTTTGCTTTAGCATTGGTTTAGAAAAACAAACATTTATAGCCCCCAAAAGTAATAGTTAGTTAATGAAGTAATTAAAGATTTTGTTTGGCCAAAGAGATGCGTTTAAAAAATCCAAAGAGAAAATAAAATAGCTATTCATTTAATGGCATCGCATTTTGGTAGAGAGCAGATCGTGATATTCACTTGAAAAGCTTGGCACAGAAAAAGTTGCGAATAAGTTCTCAAAGAGACTGACAATTTTCTCATCGACATCAATGGAAACGTGTTTTCCCGAAGTTACACAAATAAAATTTTATTTCAAAAATATATATATATATTTTTAATCTCTTCTTCGAATAATGGAGTCCTCAATTATTTATTTGATGAGAATTTATTTATTCGAATCGAATGGGTTTGTGTCTGAGGTTTTTTTTCATCTTAAACATTTCACCAAACATGCAGTCGAGAGCTATTAAAGTCAATTTAAATTTATTTATTTCTGTTTGGTTTTTATTATTTTTCGATAAAGAACGAGCGCATATTAAAACTTATCGCTTTATATATATTTTTATTTTTAATATTTATTAGTTTTGTTTTTGTTAAATTTTCAAATCATGATGTATTTAGAATATTTAAATATTAATAACGAAGTGTGTTAGTGTGTTAATATGCAAATATAAGAGTTATGTATTCACCATTTGACGGCTTTAGACACTAATGGACTCTCAAAGATTTTTTTATTGTATCAATTATAAAGTTTTTCTTAAGTTTTTTAATGCTAATTCTTTGAAATTATAGCAATACTATAGAGAATAGAAAAAAAAATAATATATTAAAAGTAATACAGAGTAACATTATAGCCAAGCAATTATACAATCAAAAATTAATGATCATAACACGAAACGAAAAAAATAAAATAAAATCACACCGAAATAACTTATACGGTATACCTGGCATCGGAAAAATATCATCGCTCAAATAAATCAGAGGAAAAAAATTTAAAATATTTGGTGTCAATAAATATCAGTCAGTTTTAAAAATAGCGAAGAAAAGCAATAATAATTATCTTTCTATATATTTTTTGGGTGAGTTTCCATACGAGGAAGAGAAAGACAGAAACGCTTATTATTGACATGAATTTCTGATTGATTCTCTTTTAGCAGAAAAAAAGTTTAAAATAAAATTTTAAAAAAACAAATTCTATAGTTCGCTAAAAGAGAGAGAGGAAAATAAAATTAAATTCTGCCAAAAAATAACTCTCCCGTACGGGCAGGGGTTCTGACAGATTAGGGGAGAAAAAATTAGCTAAATAACGAAATTGAAGCCGGAATTAGTCAGTCTCTCGGGGCATACGAGCGGAGAAGAAAGAAAATAATCATAAATAAGTAAATTTAAAATAAAAATAACTGAACGAAAGAAAATATCTCATACATAACTATTAATATAATTAAGCATTCATTCAACCCATTCGTCAAGAGTCAAGTCATTCGCCAGTCTATCGTTTCGCCACTGACAGAAGCCATCAGTTATCCCGAGAGAGAGAGAGAGAGAGAGAGACTGTCTTATTAGCGAAAGAAATTAGTTTCCAATAACTTATTAAAATAAAAAGGTCTGCATTTCAAATGCGCTCCAATGGGTTCCATCGACTCGTTTGAAATCGGTAGAGAAAATTATTATCATTATTTATTATTTTCTTTTTCTTTTGGCTGCTGTTGTATTTTTTTTTATTTGTTACGTTTCTCTCTCTCTCTCTCGCGTTTCGCACATTATGCATAACTTTCGTCCCGATAGCTGTTACCGATATTAATCTTCATCCATCTTCGGTGGTAGCGTTTTGCGCGCCGATAATTAAAAAAATACAGGGCTCGAGAAAAAAGTTTGATTTGATTGAGTGGTGTAAAGGAATACGATTGCGTTATCATAGCGTTAACTCTTTTGCCTCTTAATCGGTGGGGGAAAACACACGCACACACATCGCGAGCGAGAAAAAAAGACGAATTATTAAAATTGTTTGCGTTTGATTTTGTTGGGCGAACCTGACATTCTCGGGTACATTCAATTATCTAATCAACTCTTTCCCTTATTTAGACGAAACGCTCGATCGATTTTGTTTCGGTCGCCGAAGACGTCAAAAAATAAGTAATAATAATAAAAAATTAGATTAAAATTAGAAAATTTATATATTTGATTGAAATTGTAATCGATTAGAGGTGAAGCTGTAAATTAATGGCGTGTCGCCTGGTTTTGGGGTGAAGTTTTTTATTTTTGGATTATTCTAATCGAAACCCTGTATTCAAAATTATTATTTATACTTGTGTTGAATAATTAAATATTTATTCATAGCACTAATTTGATAAACACTGGATCATAACTGTATTTATATGCACTTATAATCTGTCGCTCGCGACGCATAATTTCTTACTTCGTTAGCATAATTTTCTCTAAAAGGTGTTTCATATAAGAGATATATCTGTCTTAAAACATAGGGTGTCTTTAATTTATGCCTAATTATTTCTCGAGCCGCGTCTAGTAATCTAATTCCGCTTATAAGCCAATCTATTAGAAATACATTTTTTTGCTGATATATTAGTAAATGTTTTAACAGTTTAAATAATTGGTTGTGTTACATAAAAAATTAGAACCATTTCAGAAATATTAAGTTTCCGACACAAGTCATTTGCATAATTTTGCATATCGATTGGTGGAAAAATATTATGTTCATATGCTTATAGAAAATAATACTCTGAAAAAAATGCTTTGATTTATTGCAAATTTATTATATTGCCATACATTAAATTAATTTTAAATAGAAAACAATTTTAAAACACTATAATAATATTCTTCTTCTGGTTGTTGACACCAAACTTAAATTAGCCAAACCCGGAGCCGACACACGCTCACACCTCAGGATTTATTTTTATGGATAGAGGTTTTATTTACAATTGAAACTTATATTCAAATATACGCGCTCTCGAAATAAAAATTATGATACAATTAAAAAGATAAATAAACTTTTTTATACAAATTTCTCCCTTAACTATCGTTAAGCGAAGAGAAAAAAACATCAGATCCTAAATACAGTTTGTAATCAATATGTTGAGCGCTAATAAAATAGGTATCAAATAGAGTCTTAAAATAAAAACCCTTTTAAGCAGAAAACACATCAGGAATACAGATGCCTAAACACTGAGAGGTTAATTACCGGCTATGAAGAGCCATAAATAAATAGTGGGCCATCAAAACAATGAATGGAGGCAAACATTTAGTCGAACCAAACCAAACTAAACTTATCTACTTTTTTCTTCTTCTTCTTCTTTATAGTTAATGTCTTGAAGCCGTTCGCTGACGGGTGATGAGTGTTGCGAGCACTCCCATCTTAAACAATCAAAAACACATCAAACCGGGAGACCCCGGACGTCACCTGCCTCTGAGTTACACCACCGCGCAGAGATGGATAGCCGAAACACTAGGGTGGATATGGTGATAGCCCTAAAGCGCTGCAAAGCGAATATTTGACATTAAATTAGATTTTTATGGGCCTTTCACTGTCAGGTCAATTAATACCTTGCCTTTAAAACACGAACACATCCGAAGAGAGAAGAAGAGAGTGAGGGAAAAGTGGGAGCGAGTGAATGGGAATCCAGTTTATAGTTGGCTTTTGATAGAAAACTCATTAATTGAAAAAAAATAGTTTTCCAATCAAATATTTTACCAAATCGGCGACCGATGGACTATTATTCGAGAGGTTAGTGTCAGGAAAGAAATTTGTTTCTATTGAGATTAACATTTATAAAAGGCTCGTAAAATATTTGGAGTCAGAATTATATATATATACATATACCCTAAGTTTTCATAGATAAGCCTAGTCATTGTATAAGCCTAAATATAAGAAAATGAATAAATTAAAGAATAAAAATGTTACCATAGATAAAACAAACTTTCTATAATATCCAAACTCAACATAATTTAATATTATCTGTAAGAGCTGTAACATAAGTTGACTTAAAATTGTGCTTAAAAGTTCTACATTTGTATCTTTAAGTCGAAAGTTGCTTGTCTTCAAATTTATTGCATTTTATCTTTAGATAAGCCGCGGCGAATCTATGGAAACATAAGGTAATTTAAAGCTCAGCTATTTAGCGAGAATGAACGGAGAGGCCAACAGAACGGCAGATACAATATATATGTATAAGTATTTTTCTTACCTAATAAATTACTTTCGTTGCCATTCTAGAGCTGAAAAGCGATTACAGCGAAAAGTAGTCTTTCGCTCGCTCTCGAAATTGATGGACAACATAACATTTCTCATAGCAAAAGAGGAAACTCACTTTTCACGAGAGATGTTCGGCAGAGAGAGATTATTATTAACTCGCGTGTCAAAAGTTTGCTCTCTCTCTCTCCTCTCTCTCTCTCTCTCTCTCTCTCTCTCTCTCTCTCTCTCTCTCTCTCTCTCGCCATAAGCCAAGTCAGTCGCGTGGAGTTATTTTTTGTTTAATGAAATTTATTCTCCAACGATATGATTATGGAAAAGCAGTTTTGCAATCGAATTAAGAATATAAAGAAAGTTTTTTCCTCTCTCTTCATCCTCTATCTCTTTTTTTTTCTTGCTCTGCTTTCGGTATTAAGCATTCCATCGGCGATAACATATTTTTTTCGTCTATAAATTTATTACGTATGCTATAAAAATTTATTATCGTTTTGAGCTTATTAATGTATGGCATGTGTAGAATTAATAACAGAATCTCTCTCTAAAATAAATAAAAATTAAAATAGATTTTTGAGTGAGAACGAGAGATAACTAGAAGAGTGGCTCTCATACGTACGAATATTGTTATTTAGATTTCTCTGGAGATGATTAGAAAATCGAGAAGAAGCAAAAAAAATCGTAATCAAGTCAATTATAAGACATAAAATATATGTATTTTATTTTACGATCCATAATTTATAATTTTTGCAATTGCTTTTGGGGTCTATTTTTTGCGAGATAATACACTAAAACGGCAAAATTGCAAATAATAAGTTAATAATGAATAAATAATCGGAACCCCAATGAAGTCGAGAGTCGAGTAGAGAAAGGGAGAGTTAAACGATAGAGTAAATAACAAGAAAACTCATAAAATATTAAAGTAAATTTTGGTAAAAAATAAAAAACTATTATTATTACGAGCATAAGATAACTAAAGGGGAAACTCTTTTTTTTTGTTTGCAAAAATTTCATTTAAGATTTTTATTATGCTATTAATAATGGATATTATTTTTAATAACTATACGAAATGAATAACGAAATATTAGTATTGTTTGCTTTCGGGATTCGTTGTGAAGTGTAAATTTTGTATAATTTTATCTCTTTCTCTCTCTCTTACTGTTCACTATTTCGCATACCTTTCGAATCGCAATTATTTAAATTAATTGTTTTGCAATTTTTAATTTTATTGTTTGTTCGTTTCTATTACTTATACTAATTATGGTTATTAAAGTTATGGATAGCGCCAACATATATAACAAATTTAATTATTAGCCAGAATTTTACGACTTAAGCGTAAGACATGGCTTACAAAAGAAATGGAGAGATAGAGACTGGGAATTGTATTCCGTGTGAAAGCATGTTATTATGGAAAATATGTTTTTAGGAGAAATAAAATTCCAGTCAACACTAATAATCGCTTGGACTAAAAAATGAAGAGAGAGAGAGAGAGAGAGAGAGAGAGAGAGAGAGAGAGAATTTAAATAAAATTGAAAAATAATAAAATTGCTTCGACAATAAATTACAAATATAAGCAAAAAAGAAGTTATTATCAACATATAACATGTTGCGCTATAATATAATAATTTTATGTCCAAATTTATATACACTCTAACATTAAAATTATTATCCCTTTGCGCGATATTTTAATATTCTTATTAAATAATTTTTTGCTCTCTCTTTAAAGCTATACCCAAATCGAGTAAAATAATTTGATTATTATGGTAATCAAAATCTCAAATATATACAGTTTATAAAGTATTGAAGCTGATAATAAAAATGCAGGAATAAAAATGAAAACTTCAAAGAAGAAAATATATATATATATACATGTAATGCCCGATAAATTGATTGACAATAAATAATTTTAATATAATCATAATCATAATGTAGAATAAAAAAAACTATAATTGAAACATAAGGTTTTTTCGGTTATAACTTATAAGCGAGCCATGTTTTAGCACTGTTTTTAATGGCGCTAAAAAGGCGCTGTTATTCAATTTAAATGCTAATCAAATGTCGATTCATTTATACGACTCGCCGAATGAATGAATAAATTTTTTTCTAATTTATATAAATATTATGCGTGTCTGGCGAATGGGTTATGTATTTTTTTTTGATAGCGCCTCAGTTTATTATATTTAGTATTGTAAAAGCTATTCACGACGACAATTGAGAGGAGAGATAATAATACAAAGAGGAATATTTTTTTATTTACTTAAAATTCACGGCTAGACATAAAAATAACTCATTTCTGTCGATTATAAATATGAAAATTATGTGACTATTTTTGAATTATATTATGCTTCCAATTACCGATTACATGCTTAGACTGTTAAGGGAATTAATTTTATATAATTTATTGTTTATATACTTTAGAGTGTTTACAAAGTAATTTGTAATAAATTGAAAATAAATTGGTATTATTTAGAGAGAGTCGAAGAAAATTTGTTTTTTAAAATTTTTCAGAGCATATTATTTATGCGATTTGCCAGTCATTGCGACAAATAATTAGCGAGCCTGTGTGTGGTCCTAATTTGTCAGACTCTGTGTCTCGTGATCTCGACTTAAGCTCTCGCTAATCGCAGCTGACAATAGGGGTCGAGCGATGTTAAGTTCAGTTTTTTTAGCGAAGTCATAAAACTTTTCAAAAATTTGCATTTATAATTCGCTGCCGAAAATTTTCGTGACACCCAATAGCGAAAAATAAAATAAATAAATTTATATCATAAATAAAAAAAATAGTCTGCTTATCAAACCGAATATTTTCCGCGTCGCGTACCGCTAATAATGTATCACTCTTTTCACTCGCGACTCGAGTTTAGTCCGTCGGATGAATGAGACGAATAATTTGTTGTGACGGACGCGCGCCTCTCACTCGCCTATCTTGCCATCTATAGCTCGAGCATTATATGCATATGTTAAGTGTGGTTTTGTCATCTAAAGTCTATTTAAGAAATAACGTTCCCGTCTCTCGTATCGGCATTCAATAAAAAAATCAACAACAAAACAAATATTTAAAATATACTTATACCCTATCGTTTCGCTTATCTCTCTCCGTATTTCTGCCTCTCAAAGCTTTTCCACTCTTCTCGTTGACAAGTGTCGCGGAGACAAACGATTTCGGAGAATATTTAAGCAACAATAATAAAAAATTAAATAAAAATAAAATATATTTTTTCGATTTAAAATATTTAAAATTCTTCTGACGAGAGAGAGAGATATAAGTTTCAGACTTGCGACTAGATTTTGATAGCCTTTTATTTTATTTATTATAAAATGGGTATTTTTTGTTAGTAGTTTTTTTCCTCCACTATAAGACTGTCTGATGTCATTTACGCGAGACTTCTTGATGGGACTTAACCGATAAAAATATTCTACACTCGATTCCTTAAATATAATCCTTTTAAATATTGAGCGATGCATAAAAATATAATGTCTGAGCGGAGGAAGAAATAACTTTAGCACGCAATCAGACAAACAGACAAAATCAATTTGCTTTTCTATTATACGCATTGTTATTATTTTTATAAACAAATTTTTTTGATTAAATTTGAATATTTGTCCTTATATTTATAAAATTTACTTTTCATGCTCTTTATAAATCAACATTTAATTTTGTGTCACAAACAAGTGTCGGACACATATTAGTAGACACTTATTTAAATTGAAACTAAATAGGGTATGAATTAAATATGAGATATCCATAAAAATTATGCAGTTATTGTTTTACTCTTTTTAATATTTAAATTTTGCCACGCATTGTGAATAGAAAATTGATATTTATTTTTATAATTATTTTTTCCTATTCTCCACTCAAAAACAAGAGATGGCCTATTATTTATTGCGCTCATAAATATTTAATGGCGTGGAGTCATCGCAAAATACTTCGGCAATAAAAATAATAATAATAGCGGAATAACAAAATAGCTTAAGTAACTTATAGCTCGGGCCATGAATTTGCATTAATCAAACCTCGCGTTTGGATACTTTATTATAGTAACTCTTATATATAGTATTTGTATAGTCGAGTGTATATTCGTGTGTCATATGAAAATTAATGGCCATTAATCTCTCTCTCTCTCTCTCTCTCTCTCTCTCTCCGCGAAAAAATTTGTCAAAGCTTATGCGAATTGAAATCCAATTAGTTTTTTGATTTTTGTTCATTATTTTTTTTCTGTTTCTATGTATTTTTTAAATCGTGATTATTATTTTCGACATCATGGGAAAGATGTCCCAACTCGGTAGCCATTAATCATTTAGGTTTTGCTTTTTTGAAAAATTAAGTACTTTGTATATAAAAAAATGTATGTTTAATTGGTTTCTAGAGATTATGAAAAATTTGCTAATAATTTTTGAATAATTATTAATAAAACTACACATCACTTGTGACTTATTAGTGGAGGCAAAAAATAAAATACGCATATTTTTGGAA
Organism: Microtritia minima; assembly: GCA_034699355.1. Taxonomy (NCBI): domain Eukaryota; kingdom Metazoa; phylum Arthropoda; class Arachnida; order Sarcoptiformes; family Euphthiracaridae; genus Microtritia; species Microtritia minima. The sequence goes on along the minus strand of JAQIYA010000074.1, from coordinate 22,019 downwards.
TTCTATCCGCTAAAAGAAAAATAAAAACGTGAAGAAAAATGATTTTAACGCATATTTTTTACATATAATTAATTTTGATTTATTAATACAATTTTTGTTTTTAATTAGAAATTATATTCAACATATATTTTCTCATAATAAATACATATTAATTGCTTGCGTATAACTTATTTAATATGTTTCGAAATAATAGAATGAAATAAAGTAAAATAATATTTTTTTTAAAAATAAATAAAACAAATTATTAAATGTGTGCAGAAGTTTATATTGATTAATGCGCTCAACAAAACCAAATATTTTCCTAAATAGCCAGTGGTTATAATAATAATAATAAAATAAAATATAGTTTAAAAATCGAACAGAGTTTTAACTAAATTAAAAATAATTAGTCTGGTATTGCCTAAAAATATTTACTCCGAGGCAAAACAAATTTTGCTCAATTTAAATGGCATAAAATAAGTTTTACTATACTTATAGCAGCGATATCTGAAATGAAAAAATCAAAATCAGGACAAATACATTAATTATCCTAATCCTGATTCCCGCGACTGATTAAAAAAAAGAGTATAAAATGTCTTTATAATAATATCAATTATTTATGTTTTATTAATTAATGTAATTTATACGCATTTTATAACAGCAATGAAATTCTCTCACTCACTAAGTTTTACAGCCATCAAACAAAACATAACATTTGCAAAAATGTTCGCCCTTTTCGTATATCGATGTATAGTCTGCGTAATGATATCGAACCAAAATAAACTAACATTTTGAAAAATATGCCTCTAAGGAGAGAGAAAGAGGGGGCAAAAATTTTAGGTTCATTACGGTGTAATAACAGTGCGATAGAGTTATTAAATTTGACGTCTAATTTTTATTTCTTTCTCTCTTTTATTATTTTTTGCTGCGATCGTTTCGGGCTTGTATGGCATTTTCAAATATTTTTTTAATATAATTTGTAATGTTGTGCTCTCTCTCTCTCTCTCTCTCTCTCTCTCTCTATCTCTCTCTCTCTCTCTCTCTCTCTCTCTCTCTCTCTCTCTCTCTCTCTCTCTCTCTCAACATTAAAATAGGTAAGGGCTAGCATTAAACGAAGGTTAAGCGAATCTGAATTGCAATTATAATAAGATATAAGGCAATCAGAAATATAAAAATAAGAAATCATGTTTCTCTCTCTCTATCGCTCAATACATGACATGGGGTTTCGGGCTTTTGTACTTTGAAAAATTTATTATTATTTAATTTCAGTTTTGGCATTTGGTTTGAAGGAGAAAAACAATATTTAGTCAATTTGGATATTTGATTGGTATGGAGAGAGGTTAAGGTTGTGGTGATAGGGATTGGAGAGTTTTGAGCTGAAATTTATTGACGATGATTATTGTTTGCTGAGAAAAATAATTCAAAGTGTAGCCTAAAATATATGAACATTTCTAAACTGTAATTTCAGGTATAATTAAAAATATTTATTATGGCTAATGAACTTTAATTATATTGTCTGTTATGTTTTAATATCTCAAGTATATCGTCTAATATTTATGGATTATTATAAAAAAGAAATATTAATAAAGTTATTTCACAAGCAATAGAAAATATGAAATATTTAACGCATTGATTAATAATTTTTTTGGTTGAAGGATACGGCATAGAAAAATTTTATATTTAAAATTTAATATCGACAACGAAAAAACGCAATCAATATTTTGATAGAAATGTAATACAAAAAAAAATTCTTTTCCCTGAAAATTAAGTCATAGCTAATGTGGAAGAAAATAATTATGACACAGATTTTGAGAGGCGATTGAATGAAAACATTTCAAATTACGAAATAGAAAAAAATAACTTTGATATACAGGATAATGGTTTGCATTGTATAAATAATAATACGGTATTATGAAAATAATGGCAATACAAAGTTGATATTTAAATTTTACTGGCTTTAAACAAATTGCAATGCAAGTTAGATTGAAATAATGTTACTAATCATAATTTAACAAATATCTCTTGCGTAATGGCTATGCGAGAGAAAGAGAGAGAGAGAGAGAGAGAGAGAGAGACTGATAAATTTATATTTATTTCTGTGCAGAATTAATGCGATACTAATCTACATTAGTTTTTCATTCATTCTAAATAGACATTCTTTAGAGGTTAGGTTCGATTATCAGAATATTCCCTGAAGAGAGAGAGGGAGAGAGAGAGAGAGAGAGAGAGAGAGAGAGAGCGAGAGAGAGAGAGAGAGAGAGAGAGAGAGAGAGAGAGAGAGAGAGAGAGAGAGATAAGGAGAGAAGACCTGCTGCCGCCACAACGCGTACGGCGAAGTATGATAGGTATGGTAAATATGCTAATTATTAGATATTAATAGAAAACAAGAATGACCATTATTAACATCTAATTTTCATGCATACAAATGTTTATCAATTTTTAAAATTTTTTATGTTTAAATATCATTACGAGAATAGATTATTTTAGTAATTTTGTTGTAATAATTTATGAAGTATTTTAACTAAAATTTATATTTTTTATTCTTCCTAAACGTAAATTAAAAATGCTAACTAGTAGGTAATTATAATTATATTATTTTTTATATGAAATGTATGCGCAAAATTACGGAAAGACAAGCGGACTGAATGCTCAAAACTATTAGTTTGCTTTCGCGCGACGAGATTAAAGAAAATATATTTGATTTTAATCTAGTAAATGGATGGCCGTATTTTTACCTTCACTTTCAGTCTAACCCCGTTAGCGGCGATATCTTATACGTTGATTAAATTTTTAAACCGCGTTGACTGAAAAAATTTTCAGATTTAGATAGAATTTCTGGTCATTTATAAATGGGGTTAAATTTCGTATTGAATTTCTTTTCGATTATTTAATTTAATTTTTCTTTTGCCCAAATTATAAACTGTCGTCAGCGGTATTAAGTGTACGGCTGTTATCGCACCGGCATTTCAGGCATACCAAGCCTGCCAACTAAAACACCGAAAATTAATGGCGAGGCTTACTCTCGAAAAGGTCACCATTGAAGGGCACGCGATATTATTGTAATTATTATTATTGCAGGTCTGAATGCTATTATACCGTATTATATTCGTAAAATTATTTTTATTAATCAGATTTTTCTTTTTTGGCTCGAAATGAAAACATATTTTACTGTCAGCGCGAAAGATTGATACACAATGAAAATAAATATATGGTATAATTTTTAGATTAATAATAAAAAAAAGCAATAACTTTATTATAATACATATCATATAATAATAATAATAAATTGTTAATTAAATTATTAGTAAATTAATTATCCAACAAATGAGAATTATGTTTTCGGCAGAGAAAAAAATTAGTAATTAGGTTCGCAAACACGTAAACAAAACAAAACAAAGCGAGAAAAAAAATTAAAAGTTAAAATAGGAGCGGAAAAAAATAAGAGCCTAAAGAGAGAGAAAATTAGGGACAGAGCGAGAGCGAGAAGTGAATCAGAATGGATGCGAAAGAGCGAAATGTCGACTCTCGGGGGATCTTGTTTGCTGTATTTAAACTCGTTCGGCAAAAACCTTTTTTTCTCTTCTCTCTCTCTCTTCGCTAATAAACATAGTCAAATACAAAAGAGCTCAAACACACACACACATTCACACACTCGCACACAGACTTGCACAACAATTTCTGCCAATAAAGCATTATTTCCTTACTTAAAAACTTTGGCTCGCAGGCTATTGAATCGATAGATTCTCTCTGTTTTAGCTCTGTTTCGATTTAAGCTCTCTCTTTCTCTCTTTCCTAACATCTCTAAAGTTATCTGTAAAAGAAAAAAATTTGACAGATTTATATGTCTACCATGACTGTGATCCAGTTGAGCAGTCAGAGTAGAGACTCAATTCATATTATCATTGTTTTTTATTTTACAGATAGAGTTTAGTGATTCTTATCAGACTATCTTGTTTTAAATGGTATTAAGTTGTGAACGAAAAATAGTAGAAATTACAAAAGAATTTCTAAGTTTCTTATATTAAATTTTTATAAATTATTAAATATTAATTTATATATTATTCATTGGTTTTATTTAAAAGCATAAATTGTTTTATAAATGCAAAGTGAGAAATGAATAAATTAATTCAAAATTAATATAACTATTAGTGTATTTTCAATTAGTGTATGTCCTAATAATAATAATCTACTGTCCGCTATTCAGCATTCCTTTAATAATAAACAGATTTTCATATACAATTGAATCGATTATAATGCCAGTACACCGTATAATATTTTCCTTATAGACGTATATTATTTTCTTCTCTTTTTTTTGTATTTTGCCTCTAATTTATTAGAAAAATAACGAATGCGCTCCAAAAATGCTAGTTAATTAAATTTATCTTACGAAAACACATGTTAGTTTTAGGCCAAATGCGAGAAAAAACAACATATTATACACGCACTCCATATTCTTTTTTAATTATCATTTTCGCTCTTAATTTATTGAACTACAAGACAAGAAAAGTTATTTTCTATTAAACAAAATCGTTAAACGATAAAATGTTTTCCCAAAAGAGAGCCATTTTTCAAGTTTAAAGTATATATCCGTTGAAGTATTTATCGTTAACTGAAATGAAATAAATTTAAAATAATAATTTAAAATTCGCAAATAATTAAATATTAATAATATTTAAATATGCAATTAAATTATATTACTTAATAAAACAATTAAAAATCAATTAATTCAAGATTAAATAATTTTTAAAAAATAATAACATTTTATAATTAGTATAAAATTATAAGCAAACCATAAATAATCCATAAATATCTAGTTTTTTCTGTATTTTTTACCTATTATTATATTTATATTTATTATGTTATCGTTAGCGTAAGTAACTTAAGTAGAGATGAAGACTAGCATATAATTCTCGAAAGAGAAAGAGAGAGAGAGAGTTAGCGAATAGTAATGTCTGCGGAGCGCAAAAATGGAGCGCAAAACAGGCAAAAGATAAATCCAAACTCTCGGGAGAGCTCATAGAAAATAGAAAAACAAAGACGAAGCGAATGGCAAACGAAGACAAGGGCTAAACCGTTGCGGGATTTAATAGGAGGCGATTTTGGCGGGGCTTTAGTGCTGTTTCGACGAGAAAGAGAGAAGAGAGAGAGAGACAAAAATGAAAGCGGATAATACGGATGATGGATAATAAAAATATATAGATAGCAGACGAGAGACAGAGATAGAGAAACAATTTTTAAATGGAAAACAAAATATTGAGATAATACCGATATAATTAGAGAGCAAAAATATAGAGATCGCTAAATATTTGGCTGTAGTTTGAATGTGACTGTCAAACAGATGAGGATATTATTTTCATTACAGTGTCTGTGTATGTGTTTTTTTATGTTTGACATTTTGTGTCGCATATTGTCATTGCGAGAGATTTGTATCCTCTTTGCTGTTGTTTAGGCTTATATTGACAATCAAAATCAAGTTGTCAGGGATTAGACACAAAGAAGATCAAAATGGCAATTGATATATAATACTCTTGTATAGGTTGTAAAATTTTCTCTTTAATTTGTAGAAATTCAAGAAGAACTTCAAAATAAAATAATATATATATGTTTTTTACTTACAACATAAAAATTCAATGTAATAATTCATTTAAGAGACTACATTTCATTATAGACTAACTTTGATGTAAGAAAGTTTTGAAACACTTATTGAGAAACATTTTTTTAATTTAAAAAAAATTACAAAACAATGCCTCGAATAGCAATTGACTCTTTTGACATCAAAATCAAAATTTATTTATGGAGAGATTGAATTGCTGTTTCCCATGACAAGACAGGACAGCATTTCGAAATTGACGCAAATTTATGTGCGCAACCTTTTTATCTGTTCGCCAGAAAAAATTCATAAATATTTATAAACCAGGCAGAGAGCAAAATATAATATATATAATCTGCGAGTGAAATATAAATCGATTAATTTTCAAGGCGACCATTTAATCTCCGATGATTTTTTCCTTTTATACATATATATTTTTCTTTTATATTTCATTGATTATATCGGTATTCGATACGCGGCCGGTCTTAACTTTCTTAAAACTATTAGTTACTTGTGTTGTTTTGTCGCGAAATAAATCTTGTTTTTTCGCACGAATATGATTTTTCTCGCGAACCAAAAACTAAAAGATTGTTTTCAAAAAAAACTGCAAAATGTATATAAATTATAGTCGACAATAAATTAAATGTCACCTCTAAACAAGAATGTTTTTCAAAGTAAACACACGTAATCAAATAAATTATCTATTCATATCAAGACAAAATTATAATCAGCTTTATTTGGCAATCTTTGAGAAATCAATTTTTATCTCGATTTTCAATCAAATTATTTGTTATTTAAGAGATTGAATTGAATTCTAATCAATCAATGAGTCGCTCGTATAATCAATTATATTTTTAACAATAATTTAAAATTTAAAATTTTAAAAATTCATATATGATTTAACTGAGAAAAATAACGCATTTAAGAGAGAAAGCGAGCGAAAAAAGTTATATAATTTACTGCAGTAATAAAGTGTCAGTAAACTTGCTTTGATTTATTTATCATAAAACGCAAAAGTAAATAATACCTAAACATAAAATTTTCTCGTACACTCTATCATTTTTGCGCCCTAAAAATAAAAGTACCTAAAAATAATAACCACGGCTTACGGCGAAAGTCAACGGCAATTTAGATTAGAGGCAGAAAATTCTTACACACACGATATGATGTTATACAGTATTTCGATGTATTCGCCAATTGTTTATACAGCGCAAAAATAACAAATAATGCGCGCGTTAACATCCGATGTAAATGAGAAGTATTTATATCATTTAAACGCATACACACACACACACACACATAGAGTTAGACAAACTGCTATTAAATTAAAACAAATATACATGTATTGGTTGGCAAAGAATGAAAAGTGAAATTTGTTTCGCGAGCAGAAAAAAATTGAGTTACGAACTGAAAGACGGGTATCAAAATTAAATCCATTAAACAGAGACGGAATTTTTTTTCTCTCGCCAAAAAAAAGACAGGCGAGAGAGAGAGAGAGAAAGAGAAAGAGAGAGAGAGAGAGAAAGAGAGAGAGAGGGAGAGAGAGAGAGAGAGAGATCATCGCCACTAGAAGTCATACGCATAGGCACGCGATGACAACTTTTTAAGTCTTGATTTATTATGGTTGAGATGAATAATACTAGATAAGTGTCTGTTTATTTTCTGTTGAGGACAAAAGCAAATTTTCGCATGATATAAGTTATATAAACGCATACAAAGAGTGTATATATATATATATATGCCAATAATATGTGTTCGGCCAAATCCAGAAGCGGCTCTCGTTTTCGCGTTTGTACGTGAGAAATAAGTGCCTAACTTATCAATTTTATTGATCATTTGGGATCACCATATGTCGGCTATATTACCTCATATATATTTCGCTTACATTGAGATAGTGTTGAGTTTCTCATATATTCGATTCTGACCGTTGGATTATATTTTCGCGTTTAACTAAAAGTAATAAAAGTAAGCCAAAAAAAAAGTTTCTTACGAAACAGAATATATTCTATACAATTTTTAGCCATACATAGCACCTGTAAAATGCATTTTAATTTTTTTCAGTTTTATTATTTTCTTATTACTTAATTTTGTAGTTTAAAAATTATTTGATTTTCATTTAAAACACTCTTTTGTGAAAAAAGAAAGAAAGCAAAATATACATATTTGTCGTATTTAATTTCAGGCCTGCAATACACCAAAATTATTCATTCGCCATAATTTATTTTCACAATTTTGAATAAAATGCAAATTTCGTTCAGCCATCGCAGCCAAAGAAACACAATATTAATTTATCAAATTTTGTTTGTCTTGATTTTAACTTAGACTCGAAAATTTTCTAATAAATTAAAGCGTCCTTCAAAGAAATATTGCTTTTTAAATACGAGGCAAAATAATTTTCTTAGATTTTTATTATTATTCTCTCTATTTTTTTCTTTTCGCTTCTTTTCTTTCTTTCAGGAATTTTTTTTATGTTTGGTTTACGTGTAAAAATATTATTTATGGTGTCGTAAACCCATTAACGACACACAAATATCTTGTATTCAAAACCGCATTTCGAGAAAATCAAAATACTAAAAAAGCTGTACATTGAAAATGAGTTATTGATATACATATAAATGTCAGATAAATATTGTATATAAATTTCTTTCCTTTTATTTCACCAAAAACTGAATCGATTTTACGCAAATTTTATTACAGTTGCGATTGATTTCTATTCATTTATTCATTCTTAAATAAACGTTTACCGAAAAGCATCTGCTGGTCAGACGAGAGGGAGAAGAAGAAGAAGAAGCAAAGACATAATCATGGTCAACATTAGGAGCTGATGAGGCAATATTTGGATCATAAAGAGGTCATCAGCTCAATGATAGATGAGGAATAAATTTAAGTCTTGATAGGAATATAGCGAGAAAACGAAGAGCGAGATTGAAAGTTAGAGAGAGAAAGAGAGCTCATAATATCAATATTATGCGACGCATTCTGTGCAGAATATTCAGAGTTTCGATCACTTTAGCTGCGGAGGGACTCGAAACGGTCAATTTATTTTATTATTGTCGTCCAATTGCACTCCAGAATCGATCACAGCCGGCGGCCATTTTAATGTAGTAAAGTGGGCTCGCATTCGCCAATTCTTGAGCGTAATTTTCCATTCACTTGCAAATACACTCACAGCCACTCTTGCGTGAGAGAGACGAGAGAGAGAGAGAGAGTGCCGTTTTCGCCGTTAGACTAAAAAGATTTCTCTTCGGAGAAAACCGTTCGCTGTGCACACTCGAAGAGCCGCCACTTTGCTATCATCTAATGAACTCGGAGACTCCCAAAGTTAAACAATAGGGAGAAAGAGAGAGAAAACGAGAGAGTGATAGAGCATAATAATAAACTGCAAGTTAGACACAGAGAGAGCTAAAAAATTCTTATAACCGATAGGCAGACAAAGTGAAAGGAAAACGAAATTAGACAGACATGGGATTGAAAGGAGCAGTAATAAAAAAAATACACGGGAAGAGTGAATGAAAGAAAGAGATGCAGAAGTGGCAAAGAATATTCGTGGATGTGAAACCTATTGAGCTTCAATGCTTGTGAGGAGAAATTTTTATAGTGCTCATCAGTTTTCTTTCTCTTTCATTCTCTCTCACTCTCTTTACTCGCTTTAATACACTCTATTAGCTCTCTAGTCTCGTAGTCGTTTCGCGATCGCTTCTATTCGTTTCTCTGTATGCTTAATATATTAGTAATTAGAAGAGAGAGCGAGAGAGCGAGAGGAGGAGGACTCGGATGAGGGCTGATGTGGATGAGAGTGAAAGCGAAAGCGAGAACGAAACGGATGTACGCTATGATATAACTAGCGCTTTAAAGGTATGCCTAACTTATACACGCTGTAACGCCTGAAGAGGAAAACACAGTGGGATCGAGAGGAGAGAGAGAGAGAGAGAGAGAGAGAGTTGATCGCGGAGTAAAGAGCATTAGTTGAACAGTCGGCTACATTGTAATTAAGGAGAAGACGGCGAATTTTGGTGGACGAGTACGGCAGCGATTCGTTACTGATATGAGTCATTCATAACACGGTTTATGTGTTTTTCTCGTTTCGATCACTTTGTCTCTCCATCCCCTCTCCCGATCTATCCATCGGTAGCTTTTATTTTGCTCCGCAAATTTGGAGTCCCAATTATTTTTGATGTGGTCTTACTTTTTTTAGGTTCGGCTAACAATCGCCAATATTCCACGCTTCGTGCAAATATTGCAAAGCGTAAACTTTTTTTTGTGGATGACAGGCAGAGAGAGGCAGATATAGAGTGCACGAACATTTTTTTGTGTTATTATTATCTAACATTATTTTATTCTCTGAATTTTTTCGATTGACTAAATTTTTTGATTTTATTGATCGCCCTCTTTAACCCTCTTTTAGCTTTTTCTTTCGTTTCGACAGTTTTTCTTCCTTTTCTTTCGTTTCGTATTTTCTCTGTTGAGCTGATTAAAATTACATTGACATCGATTTTTGTCTATTTTATTATTATTATGTATTAAACGAAAAGCCTCGAAACGTTAAGCAACCATTTTTTATTTGATGCAATTATTCTTCAGTAAATCTCTCTCTCTCTCTCTCTCTCTCTCTCTCTCTCTCTCTCTCTCTCTCTCTCTCTCCTACTCACTCTCATTCAGCTATTTTTATCGTTTCGCGGTTGAATAAAATGAAACACAAAATTTATTTCACTTTTTTTTTGTTTTACCCAAAAGAGAACCAAAACTCGATGCCAATAACGAAATGAATCGAAACATAAATTCACGTTTTTATTTCAGAAACAAAAGAGAGAGTCAATCAAATATATAAATAAAAATAAAATAAAATAATAAGAAATGTATTCAAATAGACTATTATTGTGTCAGTTTATGCGTATGTATGTGTGGGATAATCAAATAATGATTTAATCTACTGTTGCTCGTAATAAAATTCACTCCTACTCCAACTTTTTGCCAAATAGAGGGCTAATGATTGCCCAAATTAGGGGCACAAAAATAGACATTTTCCGCGCGTAAATTAATAATTTTTATTGAATATTTTATTCATTTAAAATAACAGTAATGACTTTTATCTACGCTTTGGGAAATTCAATTCGCTAGAAACAAATTCGAGCCAATAAATAGTAGGAAATAATTTTTCGCGTGGTTTGACTCATTGAATCGAGAGAGAGAGAGAGAGAGAGAGAGAGAGAGAGAGAGAGAGAGAGAGAAGCGGTTCGATTAAGAAGCGTTGCGAATGCATCGCGAAATAAGAAAAGTGTAACACGAAGAAGATTAAGTATTTATTGTGATTTAAAATTGCCGTTTGTAACGGTCTTATTGCCGGTGCGATATTAAGCCCATATTTTATTTTGATCGCTGTTTATGATTCTCTGAGTTTTGATGCGTAACTTTTAGAGATATAGAATATTCTGTGCAATTACTTCAATAAATAATAAATCAATAGAATTGAATTATATTTTTTTGAGTTAATGAACAATTAATTTGTATTAAAAACTGAAATATTTTTTAACACAAATAACAAAAATTATTTATAGAGTACCGGAAAAAACCAAAAAACCCGAGTCTCTCGAATTGAGTGACAGCTCGTAAGTAATTGCACCGATTTTTATTCTTTATTTTATCTTTTGGTTGCGAGAGTGAAACTTTTATCGCCACAGCCATTACGAGCGCGTAAAACTATGTTTCGAAGTTCACACCTACTATATCCATATCTCTACCATTTTTTTCGGTTTAATAAATATTTAATTCGCATAACTCATAATAAAATAACCACACCATGTAATCATAATAAAACAAAATAATACACCTAATAATGATGGAGCCCTTTCAGGGAAAGGAGAGAAATATTTATTAACTGTATTATTACGGTTAATATCGCCTTTAATCACTTGGCATGTAGTATTCAAAAAAATCGGTAATATCTTTCAAATGTAAATTTGCGTTCCCCTGAGTGGACCCCAACCATAATGGCCAGACGTTATGCCGTAATGGATTGAACGATCGTTTTGATGATCGCCAGGATTTACTCTCTCCGGTAATTCATATCCCAGGCCTGTCCGCAGAACTCGACAAAACTTAAATCAAATTTTTTCCGACTCATTTAGCGCGTCATTTGGGATGGGATTGTAAAAATTACATGGCTTTTTATTTTATTTTTATTATAATCGTCTCTCACTCACTCTTTCTCTCACTGAATGAATTATTAATTATAAATGACAAAATATTATGCTCACTCTCTCTATCTGTGCGTCAAAATTATGTCAATTAAAGTGGCGATAAATTTTATTTCCGAGTCAATGTTTTATTATTATTATTGCTATTATCATGATATGTATGTTCCCTTTTTTTTATATGGTGGGCGTTCTGCTCTTCTCTACTCTGAGCAGAATATTTAATATCGTCTTTTTAAATGAATTAACCAATTCTATAGCGTATTACAACAACAAAAAACTCCTCTTTCTATAAATGCAATCTAATTAATTAGTTGCTTCTTCGGCTCAAAAGCTGATCAATAATTCAGGTCTCAGCTAATAAACGGTTTGACTTGAAAACATTGTTATTGTTCAATAATTTTTTACCACTTTTGTAAAATTACTTATAACATCAAAAAGTTAAGTTAATTTCTCTTCGTCTCAGTCGTACGAACAATCTCTAAATGATTGATAGCTAGAGAGAGAGAGAGAGAGAGAGAGAGAATGTCAATCTCTCGCTCTCGAAAAAGCGGCGATGCATTTACGATAAGCAATAATCTTGTTGGAGAATTTGAACACCACCTGAGACCCAATATGTATACATATATATACATACATATATGTATTTCCTTAATGCCATCGCATAAATATATTTGTTCGTATATGATTCCGGCGCTTATACACCATATAATGATCGGCCTTTTTTATACGCGTATATATTATAAAATATATAGCATGTATAGCATATCTAATATACATGTAGATCGCGTACAGCCCCATATAGTCCACACCAACTGAGAGAGTCATAGAGAGAGCAATCGGGAAGGAGAAAGTGTATGAGAGAGCGAGAAAGAGAGAGTAATAAATCTTATTCAGGCTCTCAGTTACCCAGAATCGAGTGACTGAATAAATGCATTGGTGGTACACCTCGCGACACCATTTATCATTTTACGGATGGTAGAGCACACCGTACGCCAGCAAATTATTATTCTGGGCATTGCATTACATTAGAATATGTGTCCAACCGTACAGTTATGGCTGTGCGAGAGAGAGAGAGAGAGAGAGAGAGAGAGAGTTTAATACAATTTAAGCGATAGCGTTGCATAATATTAATGATAATAGCAATACTAATACTAATAATAATAATAATGGTAGTAATGATTCGACACACGGAACCCCATGTTTAGTCGCATTATTTTAATAGTTGGCGGTTTCGGTTGTGCGGTAACGAAGTCGTGTGTGTGTGTGTGTGTGTGTGTGTGTGTCGCTCTCTTGTTGTGGAGAGTAATGAAAGTAGAGAAACAATAGCAGAGAAAAATACAATTATGAAAATTAATTTTTTTTACACATTAGCTCGTTATCGATGTACTCTGTTTTTAATATCTCGGTTTAATATTGTTTTTAAGTTTTTATTTACAATTTGTAATCTGTTTTTAAAAATAGATTATTATTTAAAAAATTATAATCTATTGATAAAAGTTAATTAATGGCGAAAAAAAGACAAATAAAAAAGTTACAATCGAAACGATTTCCGACCGCCCTTTCATCGATGTTAACAAAATCAGCTATGAATACATATATAAACACTACATAGATATTTATTTCTTGTTCATCGATATTTCATGCTCTCGCGAGGAAAAAAATAATACTACTCTCGATAATAAATCCCACGAGAGAACAGACCGGAGTGGAAACGCGATCGCGAAATAAAACAGCAGACATGGAGAGGAGTGAGCGGAAAGTGATGATCGTATTGCTGGCGAGAGGCGATACAAACGATCGTAAAAATTTTGAATAGATTATGGCGGAGGACAGCGGCGGGACTGTTAAAGATGCAGAGAAACAGATGCCTAGACTGGACCGAACACTATAAGTTTTACGATCGTGTCGAAAGTTTATGGATGGGGGGAATGGGATCGGCCGAACACCGAATGGTTAAAGTGTTTATTAGGCAGTGTCCGGCTTTGTTTATGGCCGTTGTATGGCTGGCGGAGTCAGCGATTTCGGCTGTTTTAGCTGTTAAGCGCGACAATTAAATCAATGATGGACTAACGATTAACGGCGGGGATCGACAGTTAAACAGAAAATGCTCGGCGGAAACGCTTGGCTGGAGAAAAAATAAGGCTTAACTATTAGTTAGGGTATTGTATTCACGAGCGAGAGTGGGGGTCGACGGGTGGGGGAAGTGTTGGAAACATTGTGTTAGATTATTACTGATAGGCGCTGTTTTGCTGGACTGAAAGTCGAGAATCGATATATTTTATGCCGAATAGTTTTACTCTACTGTGTATATCATCTAACATTTATGGTATACTCAGCCCACATGTCGCGCTGTGGTGGTTGTTTCGGGCGTCAACTGTACCGACGATCACGTATCAATTTTTAATGAACATTTAAAAGCGATTTATTTTTTTATAGGGCGAGCGAAGTCTGTGTCCGGAGTTATAGCGATTAAACGGTAGTGAATAAAGTAAAGAATATTTGACAAAAATAAATTATTCATAACGAAAAAAATAATGCCACTTAAGTGGTGGAACAAACGAAACTTAAGAAATTAGAAAATGCTTATTAAAAAATTCGAGAATTACACAAATTGTTTGCAAATTTTTAATTAATTAGTGTTTTTTAATGCTATATATATTGCATATAAAACACTTGAGCACAGCTTTGAATAATACATAATTATCGCGATTCGATTTATTCGTCACGCTCTATGGTTTGTTGTTTTTATGTATAAAATATTAGACAAAAAAAATATTTAACAAGAGATTAAAAGACTGTGTTTTGGTATTTTGGTATTCGTAAAAAATTATTCAATTTTCTCCTCGCCTCACATTTATAATTGTTGTCATAAAATACGAAGCTTTTTGCGAAATTAATTTGCCGCACGAAAACACTGGCGCCCCGACCCCTAACCCGCATAGCGCACCAAACATAACAATTTGTTATGTATGTTTTTTTTATAGCGAATTCATTTAAATTTCTCTATCCATCGCCTAAATTCTGGGTGAGTTCGAGAAAGTTTGTTTAAAGAAAAACTGACGATCTCGCTGACGATCCATGTTTTAATGGCTGCGAAATGAATTACGACGACATTTATTTACTTTTTTTTACTTTATGTTTTGGTTATTATATTTTGCAGCAGCAGTAGAGACGCTTCTGTAGTTTATGGCCGATCGGACTGGTGGTGAGCAGAGTTATGCACTTTTCGAAATAACTATCAGCAAAAGTAAACTCCAAGTGTTGTTTCAAATAATTTTTCAAGTTTTAGTTTATCTTTATTATTTGCGAGAAAAGTTAATAAAAGGTTTTGAAGCTTCTAACCGATCGTATTACTTGTCAAAAATTTGCAACCACTTCTTATATGTTAAAAGTATTGAATATAAAATTTAATATTTGAATTACTTAATAAATTGATGGTACATATAACTAAAGAAGTTGAAAATATTTCTGCTGGGATAGCATTTTTTAGAAGTTATATTATTTGAAGTTTAAAACTGAACACAATATTTTATAACTTATCGAAAAAATTTTATGAATATAAAAACAATAAATAAATTTTATTAAATATATTTTTTTGTGCTTAATTCAATTATAAAATTAGTAACATTTTTATTAACAACTTTATTAAATTTGGATTTAATTTATATTATTGATTAATGAATATTTTAAACCACTTTAAATTTTATATTTAAAATGGTGGTAAAGTTAAAAATCAATATTACACCACAAAAGCTAATATTTCTTTGATAAATATTTCCCGTAAAGTCACAACTCCACTCTCAAACTTGAGACAACAAAGTTTTTCAGCTGTCTATTTATACAGGAAAAATGAAAAAAATACGCTCATATAAGTTATATCCATCTTTCTTATAAAAAATACAATGTCTTGTTACATAGAATCTAATGCAATAAAAGATTAAAATTTCGAAAAATTACACAATAAATTTTTCTTTTCTCATTTTTTAAAACTAACTCTCTCTCTCTCCGCACACATACACACACTTCTAAAGATTTATTATTAAAAAAAAACGTTAAGCATCTATTTTTCTGCGTCAGTTTTATCGCCGTTTTCGCAATTAAGTTCGCATTTTTAACAAATTTTATATTTTATTTTGGTAGAAAAAAACTCTTAAGTTCAGTAACTTATACTAAAGAGAATGAACGCAAAATTATCTCAATCTAACAAAAATTTACATAAACTTAATAAAACCATTTCAAAGCGCCCATCATTTCAAATACAAATTTTTCGTTTTTTTCCTTCACATAATACACAATAAGAAACAATATTTTTTTAATAACCATTAATATCGTTAAAAATATTTGGGTCATTAAATGATTAATTCTCGTTTCTGTCGTTTTGAATAATGGATTCCTCTGTGAGCAGTGAGCAAACCATTCGTCGTCATCCGCTAAAACTGTAGTTTGTTTTGTTTTGGCATGAATTTTATTATTATTATTCTGCTCGTCATAAATCCCATGTCGAAAACGGCTAAACGATTAAAGTATCGTTAACTGATGTTATGCGGAGTCAAAAAATTCGAGTCAAAATCGTTACATAGATTATAAGTAACTTATAAGAAATAACTCATTGAGTGAGTGGAGAGCGAGAGAAGGAGAGCCAAAAATGATTTATTCTCCGCTAAAGCAAAATAAAAGGTTA
This sequence comes from Microtritia minima, assembly GCA_034699355.1. Taxonomy (NCBI): domain Eukaryota; kingdom Metazoa; phylum Arthropoda; class Arachnida; order Sarcoptiformes; family Euphthiracaridae; genus Microtritia; species Microtritia minima. The sequence goes on along the minus strand of JAQIYA010000074.1, from coordinate 5,575 downwards.
GGAGCAGACTATAAGAGAGGATAAGTTCTTGACTCCATTAGTGTTTCGCATTGTTTTTGTTGCATTTTGATGCTGTGTTATGAAAATAAATAAGCGAACATCTCGTTTATCATGCAATTAAATAAATACTCTGCCATTGAGGATGAAATTTATCGTTCGCTCCGCTGACGGATAGGGTGCTGAGTATTTCGGTCTGGATATGATTATTTTTAATGGTTGATGGGATAATGAATTGGTTGGTTTGAATATATATATTTGTATATATATTTAGAGCAAATTTTGTTGTATTTGTATTTTTAGCTCAATTTATATATGGTATTAAATTAACTTTTTTTTTATGTACAGATTTTGTTTGTAAACTAAAATGTTTTATGTTTTGCCAAATAAATTCTATATTGTAGACAAGTATCAGTAATTTTTTATTTTGAGACGAGATTTATATAAAATTTTATTTCTAAAGGTGTTGTAAATATTTTTCTGACTATAATTAGATTAATAGCCATTGCATTTTTTTGGAGGCCATAAATTTTGCCTGTTTTGAAACCATCGAAATAAATGTTATACAGGAATACATTTTTGCAAATTATTTAAAGCCCAAAAATCACGCGATGCGCCAATATTTTGAGGTTTGACGCCTGATTTTGAACGGCGACTGCGATTCACGCCTAAACTTTTCGCTCACGAGTCAGAAAAAGAATAAATATTTTCATAACCGATAAAGAAGTTGCCGTCTTTTTAAATGTTATATTATATAATATATAATCGTGTAAAAGAGTTAAACACCCTATTTATAAGGCAATCAATAGCTGGTGAATAATTTTCAAACGACTATAACACACTCAAACACGGCGTTAGTCTTGGTTTTCGGGCGAAATTGAAAAGAATTTCTATGACTTTAAATTAGATTTGCGGTAATATTTTTACAAAACAGCAGCAAAAAAAGAAAGAATTGAAAGCGAATCTTATTGAAAGCAACTGTTTTTTTACATGTAGTACTCAAATGATGCCGAACTAACTCGAGATTAAAAGGGGAAAAGAGAGAGAGAGAGAGAAATAGCAGATGAGGAAGAAAATGAAGAAGAGTTTAGACGCAGAGCAATAGAGAGCGAGTAAAAACGCAAATTCGATGCTAAAGAAATATTTGCATAATTACCACATTATTAGATCAAACTCTTATGCGTGTCTGCGAGCGCTGATAATAAAATTCATACGAGAGAGAGAGAGAGAGAGAGAGAGAGTCTGGCCTTTCAATTACTTCTTACGGGCAAAAGCTTTTCTTCCCTATATTGACTCAAACCATTTTCGGTTAACAACAAATGTAAGACTCATGTAATACGATGTGAATAAACTTAAATAACACTTTCGAAATCGTATAGTTTTCAAGTGGTCGTACACCGGCTCTACTAATTTTCCTACCGAACGAAAATATAGTTTGCTTAACCATTGCTTAGGTTTTGGTAAGGAATCAGGAGAGACAGGCAGAGATAAATCCTAATAGCAAACAAAAAACTCTGTCGCTTATTGTGTGCCGAGCTTTAGAACTAACATTATGTTCAACAACTAAAAGTTTAAGTTTACACAGAGGAGAGGCAAAGAAGAAGTAGTAGTAGAAGAAGAGGAGAGAATAAAATTGGGCAAACAATTTTTACTCTTAAGTGTCGCATTATTATTATAATAATAATTCGTCAGCATTATAGCAAACACGCGAAAATGGTGTTAACGCGTCTCTCTCTCTCTCGAAAAATTATCTGCAGACCAGAAATGCCCTTCAATGTAAAATTCAAACAGAATCTCTCGCTCTTTCAATCTTTCTATGGTTAGCAAACATGTTTTGGTTGCGTTCTCTTCTCTCTCTCTCTCTCTCTCTCTCTCTCTCTCTCTTTCTCAGTTCTAAAGCAAGAGAGAAAAAATACACGAAATACCGACCTTTTTGTTGCGCACATTTTTAAACACACATCCACACGATTGTATACATATATTGATGTAAGCAAATATCAACAAATCAATATTTAATTTTTCTCTCCCCTCCGTCTTTCTATCTCTTCACTTCTCTGTCTATACCCCTCTCATCTCTTTCTTTGCGTTTTAGCAAATTTTTCTTTTGCCGATCAGTGCGGACACCATTATCTGTATGTCTCGCTTATCTCGCCATTCACGCGATTGGTATTAAGCACGTAATTTGGAGGTTTTACCCGTCTATCTATCTATCAATTCTATTGTGCGAGTTTTTCAAAGCGAGTGAATGAGAGAATAGAGAGGCGATATTTAATTTTGGCTGAAAAATATGTAATGCATTCATAAGTACGACTATCGACTTTATTTTGCGCTGCTATCCTAAGAGTGGGGTACCTTTCATTTTAGCGTGTTTTACAACTTGTATTCTAACAAAAATATATATATTTATAGATGTTATAGAAATAGCATAAAGCATTCTCTCTCTCTCTCTCTCTCTCGCAACTATTATTTTACTCTCCTGTTCTTCTTCTTCTTCTTCTTCTTTTTTGTTTAGATAGATAGATATAAATAAATTGCCCACAAGTGTATCATTTTTGTCGAATAACATTTTCGCCTCTAAAATATATAACTCCTCGCTCGAAACGCTTGCCTTTTTTTTCAATCGCTTGAATATAAAACGCTGGGGCGAAATAAAAATATTTTTATAATAGCTAGTATGGCGATACGAGCTTATATGTAGGAATATAAGGTACACGCTTTAACAGATACAGTCAGGCCTATTATTATTTTTATTTCATTATTATGATTACACATTACATAGGCATGTGTGTGTGTATCTTATCTTTTTTATTATTATCATCGTCTGATGCGCTATCATTCTCGAGCAGCTTTGCTATGTTATGGCATGTCGAGAGAGAGTGAAAGAAGTTTGAGGTTTAAAGATCTGTGTTTCTGAGGGAAATTTTATGCAAATAAAAACCAAAAAGAAAGAAAAACAATCGATTAATTATCTGTTAACTAAGAGAACGTAATGATATATTGATAAATAGTATGTAGTTTGGTCTGCCATCGCATATTGAAGACATAAGCAGTTTTGATAATATTAAAAAGGTTTGATTAGTGTGATCCGCAGTCAATTCGTTCATTTAGATTAAATTTGGTTTGATTAATCTATTTGAATTGACATTAAATATATATATACCCATGAAATATACGCTGACTGGAGAGCAAATTAAACTTGTCTTTGCCTGAACTGCCCCTCAGCTATGGCCAAATTAAAATTTTTGTTGTAAAATTTATTTATGTGCTCTTTAAGTTTGATTTGTAAAGGAAAAAATTGGGCGATCGCTACTGAGGAGAAAAGTGAAATATTTTGGGAGAATATATTTTGATTTATATTTTTAGAAAATATTATTAACAAAATTCTGTTAAACAAATTATTTTTGGTATGAAAGCGTTTTCAATTTTGTTTTGTCAGTTTTTTGATTAAAAAATTTTGATAATTTAAAATATTTTCATTTTAATTTGATTTTATATCTTAAATATTTTGCAATTCATATAAATTGCAAAATATATAAAATATATTTATATTGCATATCGAAATATAAAATATCGAATTTATCTTTACCTTCAAATTTTTGTTTTTTTTATAAACAAATTTTTTGCTCATTTTTAAAAGAAATTTAAGAAAATCTTTTAGTTATTTAAATAAGAAAATATTTCCTTAATATGATTAATGATTTTTATTGTCTTTCAACAAGCATTATAATTATTTTTAGCTCCAATATATGCATTAATAACTTATTTAATAATTTATTAATTTGTCAAAACTATAGATAAGCAAATATCTAATTATAAAATATTTTCTAATTATTGTAATTACAAAATTGCATTTCAAAATTCAAAACAATATTTTACTTTTGCCAGAATTGCTTTGCCAGCTATAGATTACTGTTGAACTCTCGTATTTCCCTCTAGTGTTTGCAAAATTAATCACAAAATTAATAAGTTTAACTTAAATATAAATATAAAATAAGACAATTTTAATAAAAAATTATTACCGCATAATGATTACTAATATATATATATAATATTATATTAGTATTATCATTATTATTTAAAATAAAATAATAAAATTGAAGTAATTCTTTGGTCACAAACATATGCATTATTTTAAAAACGATAAAATCCTTCCAAGTCCTCTAGTCCTTCCAAGTAATTGATTATAGTTTACATTTTATGACTTCTTCTATTGTTCTGAAATTTTCGGGCACCAAAAATGTCAAAAATAATAAATACCTATCATGTAAAAACAAGAAATTATTACCAAAATCAACAGCGGAAAAGTTTCAGCAGAAAACCCTTTCTTTCTAGATTTGAGTTATATTTAGTTAAAACCACGAGAAAGGGGAACCTAAACAATAGGGTATAAATGGCAGAAAAAGAGAGCTGAATCTTGGCTGACAATAGCAATAATGTAGATACTAATTCATACGCTGACACCCATATATGTCTTGACAAATAGGCATAAATTTTTGCAAAAAACAGTTAAGAGATAAGCGAAGTAAAAGTATGGGTTGAGGGAGAATGAGAGGAGAGAAGAAGAAGAAGAACCCTATTGTGGTTTAACACTTGACAACGTGTTGAGCGATGGGCCCCCAGCGGAGTGAGAGAGAGAGAGAGAGCGGCCATAAAAGGCAAAGACTGGATCAAAAGGAGTGACTCGCAAATGGCTATTCCTATCCTATTTGTAAAAATATAAATTTTCAAGACAATGCGCATATTTTTTCGGGGCGAAAAAATATTTGCATCGCGTATATATTTTTTTTTGTGTTTGGCTTTCGCTGTATTTCCGAACCTTCTGCTGCTATTCTTTGAATTGTAAATTTTATTATGTCTAAAGGTATAAATTAGAGGATGCGTTCGCGATAAAAATATATACATATGGTTGTAATTTGCATTCGAGAAAAATAAAAATAAATAAATTTCTCAACAAAGAAAATTGCTGAATGATTTTTCCCCGATGCGGCTCAAATTTCGGCGCCTATAAAATTTAGTTACACCGAAACGGGCGACTTTGCATTTTCTTAGACACTCTCTCCTTTTCTCTCTTTCCTCGCAGTAGTCTCTATCACGGACACCAGTTTAAGCATATCTCGAGCCATCATAATAATCCAAGAGTCGCCGAGTTGATGGGCCAGAGAGTAAAAAGCCTAATAGGGGCGCAGTAAAATGTAATTCAATACCTGAATGGTGCCTATTTTCACCATTATTTTATTTCGATGTACCACAGCTAACTTCATTACAATACCAGTACAAGTCTCTCTCTCTCTCTCTCTCTCTCTCTCTCTCTCTCTCTCTCTCTCTCTCTCTCTCTCTCTCTCTCTACTCTAACTCCTCATTCACTTCGAGTCGCGTATCGTTACTCAAATTTCATCTGTTGCTCATTTTCGGCTGAATAGCGCGAGAGAGTGGGCACACAGACAACAATGGCAGACCCATTTGCCTCGCAGTCAAGAATGGTCGCACATCTGCCCTGTCTTATGACTTAGTTGTTGCTCGCTTTTTTTCTTCTTTCCATTCACCATATTCTTCATTCTTCTACTTATATATACATGTA
>JAQIYA010000073.1:0-33082 GCA_034699355.1 Microtritia minima | reverse complement strand
AAAAATATTTAAATTTAATCTATTATAATAATTTAAAGTTAATTCATTATTTAAAAAGTTGTTATTTAAATCATTTAAATCAATATTATCTCTTTACAGTATATACACAGTAGTACTACAGTGTTAACCTTAATAACATTAAAATAATTTAATCAATAATTTTAATGATAAAAATAAACTAAAAGTTTGTTTTAAAACAGGTGTTTATCTTTTGATTATCGCTATCGTCGATCTTCGGACGGTTGGTGTCTATTTTAACTATGCTATTGATTGGCAACATGGTATGCAGTTATTTATTGTAAAATTTAATTTACATAAATTATTAATCATAGACATTTTTAAATGTAATAAATATATTTTTTTTATTGCAACGCAGTTTTTCTTTTAAATGTTTTTAATTGTATTGAATTTATGCTATATTATTCGATTTGAATATTCGATAGAATTTTCAAATCAATTTTTTGAAAACAAGTTTTAAATTTGCTAAATTTTAAAAACAAAGGAGTTCTAAAATTTTATTAAATAATTTTGAAAGTTTAATTATACGAAAATCACTTAATTAAAAAAATCAGTTAAATATTTAAACAGTGCAATACAGAGTAATTTATTTTCTACTTATTCCACTAATTTGGTTTCATCTGTACGTCTGTATTGCAAATTTTTTATTAAATGTAATTTCATATAATATACTATAAAATATTTTGAATCGATACGGATAGGACAGTATTTTAACTTAAAATATAACAATGGGTCAGTAAGAGATGTAAAATTTAGATTTTGTAACTTAATTGTACAAAACTTTAATTTTATTATTAGATGACTAATTAAAGTCTTGGTTAAACCGCAGTTCGATTTAAACATTTTTATAGGATTTTAAAATATAAATTCATTACTTGAAATAATTATTTTCAAGTTTTTTATTTAATTAAAATAAGTAAACAATTTAAAAAATCTTGATAACTATTATAAAAAATTCGATTTAAGTTATGAATTGGGTAAATAAATATGAACCAGATCTGTATCATTGAGTGAAAATAAATTGAATTAATTGATTTTTAAGTTAATAATGCTTATAAATGACTTTAAACTCAAGCTATATGACAAAATTTTTTATAAAAACAATAAATTATGAATTTCAACATTTTAGTTTATTTTCTGTGCTATAAATTTTTTATTTTTCGATAATAGTAATTTTATATAAATTTATCCATTTATTTAGCTTAAAAATTCTATATCAAAGTAAAGTAAATATCAAATACTAATTAGACTACAAGCATAAAGTATAAAGTATTTAAAAGCATAAAGTATTTTTACTTTACTATTAGAATATTATACTATATAGTAAAAGTTGTTTAATCAGCACACAAAATATATTAATCTTTAATCAAAATTATACAAACAATGTTTAATGTTTTAGAATTTAACTTTTAAAGAATTTTAATTCTAAATTATTACTTTCTCAATAAAAATTGAAATGCATTTTTATTAATAAAGCGCATTAAGCATAATTAATTAAGACCTTTATGGCATTAAATAAAAATGCAAAATTGATTTATTAGATGTTTCGTAAATCTTTTTAATTACCTTAAAAAGCTTTAAGCTATGTTAGCGGAAAATAAATAATTACGAATAATTAATTAGATCAATCAAATTTAATGAGAAATGAAACTAATTAAAAAAATGCCGTTTACGGTGAATTTGACTAAAATATTCAGTAGAATACACACACAGAAGAACACACACATAGCTTTATAATAGGGAGATCGCGATATTGACAGACTCTTATTTTTTAGGTTCTGGCTGTAAGATCGCCGGCTTTATTACGGTGTTTGCCAGCGAACTGTCAATCTTTACTTTAACGGTTATTACACTCGAAAGATGGTTTGCCATCACTTTTGCCATTCAATTAAATAGGCGACTAAAGCTGGGATTAGCTGTTAAAGTGATGATCGGCGGATGGATTTACGCGCTAACGATGGCATCTCTGCCTTTGTTGGGAATTAGCGCTTACTCTAAGACTAGCATATGCTTACCCATGGAAAACAAGGAGATCGGAGATGTGGCTTATTTGATATCACTTCTCACCATTAATGGCTTGGCGTTTGTCTTAATTTCTGCCTGCTATGCGAAGGTATCGCATCCCTTACCAGATATTGATTATCGATACGACAAACTTATGCCTATTATGCTTAAAGTTAATAGTGTTAGTAATAACGCGATGCCGTAATCGATGAGTTGACCCTTTTTGCAGATGTACTGCTCGATTGTGAGTCAGCAGACGAGAGCCACTATCAACGACATGACCATCGCTAAGCGAATGGCGCTCTTGGTGTTCACCGACTTCGTGTGTTGGGCGCCGATAGCGTTCTTCGGTCTGACCGCGATCGCCGGCTTTCCCTTAATCGACGTCCCGAAGTCAAAGATTTTGTTGGTCACGTTCTACCCGTTAAACTCGTGCGCCAATCCTTTTCTGTACGCCATTCTCACCAAACAGTACAGACGCGACTTTTTCATACTCGTGAGTCGGTATGGGCTCTGCACGAAGCGGGCCATGAAGTACAAGAACGCCTCGTCTCACGGCCAGCACCGGATCGCCACCATTAGGAGCAATAATGCGGGTAAGTGGGGACTGACCACTCATTGCCCTTACTGTAACTGGCTTTGGCTTGATTTGGGATGCAGTGATGTCCGGATCAATATTCAGTCAAGTGTCGTGTGACGGGCATGTGAAGCACCACTACAAGTACGTCTGTCAAGGACATGGTCATCATCATGCGTGTGCTGAGGAGAACAACTCGTGTCGAAGTGTGGTCTACTCGACGGTCGATATATACCCGGAGTGTTCGAGTCGATCCAACAGCCGCTCAAACGATTCCACTCACGAAATTGTCAAAATAGCGTATAATAATTGTTTGCCCAATGGAGACAAGCATAAGAAAAAGGGAAAGAGAGATAAGCATAGGAAATATTCTGTGGTAAGCAAGTGATGCTCTTCTCTGTTTTTAACATTCAATTCAGGAAAACTACTCTCAGGAAATCATTTCTAACTAAAAGTAGTTTATAATGAGTCAATTTTGTTTCATCGATTCATTGTTAAGCTTTAAGGAGGGCTCGATTTAGATTCTACTCACTCCCTGTTTAAGCCTGACTTTATTTAAGCTAAGAGTTATTTAAGAGACTTACTAAATAAGTTTTGCAAACTTATAATAATTTGCTTTAGTTTTGATATTTTTAAATAATGCATAAAAATTAAAAATTCATATTCATTTATATTATCACAAAAATATATAAGATAATGTAATGTTATATATATATGTTAAATATATGTTAAAATACATATAAAATATTAAAATATATATTTAACATTTGTATAACATTATAGTTAAAATATAATGTTATAAAAATGTCTAATATTTAATTTTATTACTTTAATTATCTTATAAGTATTATTAATTTATTATATTGTATAAGAACGATACAGTAAAACATCTATATAGTGAATTTTTTATGGATTAAAAATTTGATACATATACTGTATTTACATAATTGTGGCGTATTTACGGTTATTTTATGAAAAACCAAAATGATTTGTTATTCGAGTTTTTCATAAAATTCATGGCTATATCTATCTGTTGTATATAAAATTTATTTTGGGGATTAATATTTTGAGAATAGCTTCAGGTTTAAAAATATTCTTATTATTATTCTTATTATTATTTGCATTCCGTTCATAAGTTAGCATTAAATACTGTAGTAACATATTTCCACTTTCAATTTTAAAATTCACTAACAATTTTTCGTAAATTTGGTTATTATAAATATTTATAAACTAAAATAGATATTTTGATTTTATATTGTAAGAAAGATGCATAAAATTCAATTTTTCTATTTAAAACATCAAATATTTAACTATATTATAGCGTATAAAGTGTTTTTCCTGAATAACATACCCTCACTTAGGAGTCAAGTTTGTATTTAAGAATTTCAATTTATTGATTTTTACGCTATTCTTGTATTTCATTCTCGAATATTTACGCCGATAGCTATTATTAAATTTAATGTCACTTAAACAAAATTGTCAGAAATCTTGAGCTAAAAAATTGTCGGCATTAATAATGTCTGAATCATAGATTGATAATATTTATCTAAAAAATGAAAATTGATCGTTAAATATTGAAAGCATTTTTTAAAAAATAATTTTTTAATTAATAAAATTTAAAATTTGAATTAATAAATTTTTACGAGAAATACGCTATATATACATATCAAATATCATATAAATAAAACATAACAAAATATTTTGCTCGATATATATCTAATAAGTTCTTTTGTTTTAATATTAAAATTAAAATTAAGCGAATTATAAGAAATTTTTTAAAAAGCATAATTTAATTATAAGAAACTTTTATATTTATTTTCATTACATAAAAATTATGAACATTAGATTTGAATATTTTTATATAATTTTAAATATTTTAATATAGTGGAAATAATTTTGTTAACTTCAATTTATTTAATCATTTAACATTTATTAAAGCAGTACAAGTTAGCAAATGTGTTTATACAGTATGCATTTAGCAAAGTATTGTTAGAGAGTTAGTCTAATGACATTTTGACAAATATTTCTATAACAATACTTTTCAACACAATTAAAAATCTAAAATTGAAGCAAAGCAATGGCTCACATAACACAAAACTTTTAATGAATTCAAATTGATATAAAACACGAGCGGAGAGAATGTTTGTTAACATATAAGAAAATTCTACCTAACATTTTGTGTGTCATCTAATTTTTTATAGTTTAGAGTATGAATTTTATAATTTTTTGTCAATCTTTTTAAATACTCGATATGCAATAATTTTAAAAAGGGTCACATTTTAAAAATCCCTTTCGACATAAACTAATAAAAATAAATGAGATAAAAAACCTTTTACTGTAAATATTTAGTAATTTATTCTCTTTATGTAAAAACTTTTTGCATTAAATTTTCCATACAGTTATTCTGAAATGTTATTTATGCAAATTTATTTACTCTGAATTATTTACAACTCGATATGCTTTATTTAGTCAAATACACTACAAGTCGATATACATGAAAATCTTGATTCTTACATTTTCTTTTAATCTATTATTTTGTTTTATCACTGTATAAAAATAGTCAATAAGCAAATGCAAATCTGATGAGCTTCAGAATATGATATGACAACTAAATTGGTATATCATTTGAATATAAGTTATTAAAAGACAAATTGAATTAATTACAGATAACTATTTCTTAGGGATGTCTTGATTTATCTTTTTTTTGTTATTATTAGGAATACATGATGTAATGTGTGGATTAAATAAGTTATTTGCATAGGAGTAAAAAAGTTTGTTCATATGATATGACTGTGTGTATCGAATTTGAGTGGATTTTTGTGTTCATTTAGGAAATTGGATCCTCAGAGGATGAAAGTACAAGCAGTACTTTACATAAGGGCTCTCCACATCCAGTGCGAAACAGCCACACAAGACTCAATCGACTGCCGAGCGGTGAACAGCAAGAAATACTCGCTCGGGTTCTTCAGATGGATAAAGCAAAGTGTTGCTTACGTTGCGCCAGGAATAGCAGCTGTCGGGGGAAGTGCTCTGCTTGTGTGCAGAGGGATAGCTCTTCGGGCGAGAAGAGTGTCGCCGACTATGACAGCGAATTAATACATTGGAATAAGAATTCGCGAAACTCGAAATGTGCGGTCGAAAACGCCAGCTTTGTTATGAGCAGTCACTCGAATAGCGCCGCCGAAGACACCGAAATTTAAATCACTCGCCATTTACCGTATTTTTAAATTTTACATTTAGTAGCCTTTATTATAGAACTAGTTATGTGTAATTTATTGTATATATTAAAGTCTATGAATTTTAATGTACCATTTGTTAAATTTTCATACAATATGTTTTACTGAATTAACAAAATATTGATACTAAATTTATTAAATAATATAGATGTAAATGAAATGCTAATATTCAATATTATGTATAGCTTTGTGTACTTTAATTTATTATCTGTAATTTATGATAAATATGATGCCAGTTCTGGGCATACGTTTTAAACATACGGACTCATTCAATGTAAATATAAATGCAATTGTGATTTCACATCGAAATTCAAATTACAGTTTTATGTGCTGTTACTCAGGATAGTAATAATTATTATTAACTAATATTTATTCAACTATTTATAAAAAATTGTTGAGAATTTATAAAAAGAATTCTTAAATATTGTTAAATGATAATTAATTTATAATCCATTAAATTAATTAATTAACAAATATTTAGACTAAAAATAATTATAACATAATTAATATCAGACTGAAAAATACTTTATATTTAGTTAAACATAGAGACATGCATAACAAACAATTATTCTCCTACTGATTATCTTTAGATTATAAATTAATTGTAAAATCATAAAGTAATCTGCATATGATAAAAGACTATCAATTGTGTTTTTATAACGGCTTAAATATAATGGGTTAAATGGCTGAATATATATTGGATAGTAAAGCTAAAGGCAAAATTTATTTATAAATTAAATTTAAAGTTACAATTTTCCTTAGTTTCTTAAACAAAATGCTACTGATTTACTTTAATTTTTATAAAATAAAGTTACACAAGTGCTAATCAAGACCTCTAACACTATTCAGAATTTCTATCATAAAACTTTAATATTATTAAATCTTTAATTTAATTTATATTTTAAAAACCAATTTTGTTTTCTCTAAAATTGAAATAAATAATAATTTAATAGAATAATCATAATAATTATCCTAATAATTAGGCGTATTTTTCCGAAAATCGCGATTCCAAAGTTATAAAACACTAATTTCGATACAAAAATTTTGACTGAAAGAAATGGAAACTGTTTTCAAGTGCCAAAAAATGTTTACACGAGTTCAGAGACAAAGTTTGTACTCTGGAATATTACAAAGTACTTGTCATATGATAATGAAGATAAGCTTCACTGATTGATTTTGATTTCACAATTTTGATTACACAACTTTTTTTGATAGTATATATGCGTTCCGAAAAAATTAAAATCAAAATACTATCATTTCTTCAAAGACGATGAATTAGTACAGTCGATAACATTTATTTTGGATCGAAAGTAAAAGTATTTTATCTCATAAAACTTGCAATATTTTACAGCCTTTAAAAGTAATTAATGCGCACTGTTTTTAATTCTGCTCATCACAAGCTTTACAAAAAGGCTGCAAAATTTTATAAGTTTTATGAGATTAAATACTTTTACATTCAATCCAAAATAAATGTTATCGATTGTACATATTAATCAATAATTGATTGATACGAATGACATTATTTAAATGAAGTTGTGAGCAATGCTTTAAAGCTAAATAAGATATGCCAATGCATAGATTTACTATTAATAGCCTGTTTTAGTGGCATATTATTATTTGATGCATTCTTAAGATAATGCCATTCAATTCGATGCATTGATCTCATATCTTATACGAAACAATAGCAGACTGGCATCGATGCGCGCATACGAGGTGTCACTGGTGTGAGTGGTGTGTGTGTGGTGTGTGTGGTAGTCATGGCGACGATCTGTTGAAGCAGTCATATAATGGCGACGTTAGGCTCACGTCTGCTTAATAACAGCAGTTAACATCTATTTTGATTATCAATTTGTCTATTATTGTGTTTTGTTATCGTTACCACAACCGGTTGCCTATTGCGACCTAACATTTGAACGCACACTAACGTTATGATACAGTGGATCAGTCATTATCAGTCATTAGTTGTCGTAGTTATCAGCGAAACGCACGAAACAGCCAAACACTGAACCACTGACTGTCTCCCTGTCTGTCTCGCTATGGAGTTGGCATTACTGGACACCGACGGCGACCACGACGGCGACCACGACGGCGACCACGACGGCGACCACGACTCGGACGAGTCTGGCGAGAGCGGCGACGACAGCCAAGACAACGACCTGACGAACTTGACTTGGCTTCAAGACGGCAATCTGTTGCGCAACATTCGGGTCGACAACGACCCCAACAGCGACCACCTCGACGAGGACAACGAGAACGTGTCGCCGCCGGACGGCGCGCCGGACGCGGGCCGGCAGGGCGTGACGAGTGTGCCGCCGGTCACGTACAACCCTCACCTGCACCGCAACGCCAAACCTCCCTATTCGTTCAGTTCGCTCATCTTTATGGCGATCGAGTCCTCGCCCAACAAAGCACTGCCCGTCAAAGACATCTATCAGTGGATTGTCGAGCACTACCCCTATTACCAAACGGCGCCGTCGGGCTGGAAGAACACAGTCCGCCATAACCTTAGTTTGAATAAATGTTTTCGCAAACTGGACAAAGCGAAGGAGGAGTTGTTGCCGATGATCGGTAAGGGCTCTCTTTGGTGCGTCGACCCCGAACTCAGACCGAACCTGCTGCAGGCCGTGCGCCGAACGCCCGCTCACATCTACCCGTATATGTCACTCGCCAAAACCAATACAGTCGTAGCTCCGCCTCGAATTCAACTGTTAAGTAATAGCAGCAACGCTTCCGCTCCTATGAAGAAAGCGTTGGCCGCAGAACAAGTACAATCTGTCGTCAATCTCTCGCAAACCAATTTGTTGCCATTCTTATCGCGAAGATTATTGATACCAATTACGAAAATCATAAAGAAAGGCAAGCATTCATTTGACAGCTAGTAATGGTGTGACACATAATTGATTTATTATTGAACAGATAAGGAAGCAGACGCTGCCGTCTCGATGTTAACACTACAATGTAATGTTGCGAATAACAATAACGGGGACGGCATTCCGGATGACGACGACAAGTGAGTCCATAGTTATGCCTGTCATCAAATCAATTAACTTATAAATATATACGTATAGCTCGTGCGAAATTCTTCCTGATTCATATGTGGATGATTTGGACGCTCCTGTTGTTACAGTTACGGTTAGTCCAACAAATGATCACAACTACTATAATCGTAACACTTCGCCACAATTGTCACAAGTCTATCAAGTGATACATGTTAGTGAACACACTGAGCCCGACATTAATAATACCGATACTTTTCCTGTAAAAAGAAAAATCTCGATCACCACTGAAAAAATTGAGGTTAAACGAGAGGACGAAGACTCTAATGATGAGGGCATGAGAGGCGCCGAAGCGCTGCTCAATTTAGCCTCGAGTAACAAAGTGGTGCAGGAGAGACCTATTATTTTAAAGAAATGTAAAAAGGAATGAGAATCTTTGACTATTTTGGGTGTTATGCAATTTAGCAACAAATTATTTCATTTCATGTTAATATATAAAAAATGTTATGTAAAAAAGAGAAGAAAAATTTTAAGAGCAATAATATGCATAACCACTCACTCATGATATCAAATGGTACAATCGAATCGAATTTACTCATTATTATTATTTTATTAATTTTTTGTCGATGT
This sequence comes from Microtritia minima, assembly GCA_034699355.1. Classification (NCBI taxonomy): domain Eukaryota; kingdom Metazoa; phylum Arthropoda; class Arachnida; order Sarcoptiformes; family Euphthiracaridae; genus Microtritia; species Microtritia minima. The sequence goes on along the minus strand of JAQIYA010000073.1, from coordinate 23,621 downwards.
TTACACTTTGTTTAAAAACATTTTTTCTCAAAACAATAATTGTGTCACTCAAGTGTTGTAACAATAGTTGAGATAAAACTATGCAATAAGAGATAAAAATTTGTTTAACGAAAAGTTTTCACCTTTAAGTTTGACGACGCATATAAATTTGTAAAAACGAAATCAATTTTTATTTGTGAATCTCAGTGTTTTTAAAATTGCATATTTACATGACAACTAGGAATGTCTGCCTTTGATTCCTCGAGATTTTTTAAAAATTACATTTTGGCGTAATGTTGTTGTTGTGCCAATTAAAAACTAAACGAAAAGCATAAAATTTTTTTATATAAACTAATTGTTAACTCGATGAACAAAAATAGATGTTACAAATCCCATAAGACTTGCTATTTACAGACCGACAGGCAATACAATACAGAGACTGATGCATAATACCATTTCAATAATTATTATATTAATATTTTTATTTGCTTAATATAAATATTGATTATCTTTTATTAAAATTTTTGTTTAACAATTGGTACTCAAACGAACCTTTCAAATATAATATTGTTTTTAAAACATTTTTAGATCAATACAAGATTATAATTGTAACGAGTGTTCATTTGTTTTATCGCTTTGCTATAAAATAACACGTTGAACACAATTGACTGTATATTTTAGTGATCACTATTTTTCAATACAAGAATAATATTGTAGTTGTTTTCTCAGAAATAAATAACTCAAACAAACAGAAAAATGTCTTAAAATTCAATTTATTTATTTAACTAGAAATTCTATGAACGCCAATAGTTTGGCCAAATAGAGTTGGATTAACGAAATGTCCGCTTTTGTTAATGAGAAAGTAAAATGAATGGCCTTTGACTTTGATATAAACATTATCGTTAACGCTAACGCGCTTGTGTTTAGCGGTTATGTGAGTGAGAGGCACGTCGTAATGCTTGCGACCAACTTTACCATACATATTGAAACACTTAAGTCTCACTTTTTCGCCGCCCGAGAGAAGGGTTATATTGGACACCGAACGTAAGGCATACGCTGCGAGCAAGAAAGCGGTCACGTTTCCGATCACTAACGAGAGACACATAATTGAATAAATAATTTTGTTTTTGCCAAACTTTTGTTGCAGATATTTCATCGATAGTATGCTATCGTCGGTCTCATTCGGTGTCGATTTTTTGATTTTATTGCGCACTTTAGCCCAATAGTAGACCAAAATGTTGACGCCGTAAACCCAAAACACAAACTGACAGAAGTTGACGATCGCTACCACTATGTAGACCATCGATGACTCGTTGCTGTAAAGAAGTACGTCTTTGCTCACCAAACTTGCGTCCAATCTCTTCATTACCGCTCTTTTAATTGCGAACACTTCTGCCTCTCTGTTCGAGTAATGGCGTGATTCTCGCCATAATCTAAATGTGCCGCACTTTAGGCACCAATTTATTGCTAACAATTTGGCGCCACTTTTAAATAGTTGGCTCATTATTGTCTCGCATTAGAATTAAACTTTATTTACATTTTAAATAAATTTAAATACTTTTAATTCCATTTTCACAAACATGTAGTCATTGAAAAAACTCAATAATATTCTGCATATAATATGTGAATATAATGAAAAATAAAAGACAGTGATTGAGATCAATAATTGATTAAATGATAATATAATTATTATAACAGTTGTAATGGTTGGCAGTAATTGTTGAACAAAACATCGGTCGCACGCACTCAACACTTGTAAGGGTCGACAGAGAGCGCCACCATTTGGTTGTGTGCGTCGATGTGTGTGTTTGTAAACATGACTAATGATTAGACCATTTTCGGGAAAACCATTAATTGTTTTGATGTGAGTGTCACGTGTCGTCGAGTGACCGCAACCGCAAACATGTTGGAGATCTACAAAACAGTGTCAATCATGCGAAACCTCCCGCTGAACATCGAATGCATCTGCGCTTACGGTAAGTGACAGACACAGACAGCGATTGCGATTGAGTTGGCGTTCACTTAATTGCCTCTCATTTAACAGATGATTACATAATTATTGGCACAAAACAGGGATATCTACTGATGTATAAGTTGGAAATGAAACAAATCACGTTCAATGGTATTTATGGCTCGTCTCTTTTATATTAAATATTATCAAATAATGAATTTGTTATAAATTCAAATAACATTTAAGAAATGGTAACAAATTTTGGTTAATTGTCTCGCTTTTGACGTCAAAAAGATTCCCTCACTTAATGAGACAACGGTTTAATAGTTAGGTTTGCACTTGTGTTGCATCTCTTATTCACTTAAAAGCGTTTTTGTGTTTATCAGACGAAATGATTAGATTTGTTGTCAACGCTAGCAATCATTAAAGTATGCCATTAATTAAATTTGATTTCAAATAAAGACATTCAAAATATTTGCTGCGTTATTAAACGTGATCGACATTTGCCGAGTAATGCCATTCCTTAGCATTATTTTGAAAATTAATTGTTTTTGCTCTCAAAGATGAAAGAAAGCAAAAGTTATTATTTATCATATCGAGGCTGTTATAATGACACCATAAGTATGGCTATTAAAACAACATTAGCTTATCTTTATTTCTACCATTTTGAAGGCTTTAGTGGTTATTGTCGTTAATTTAGAGTTATTCTTATTTTTTTTAAAAATTTGATTAATGATAATTATTTATGCGAAATATAATCTTTCATTTTGTTGGCATTTTGTTCGTGAGTTATGTTTTATAAATGTTTATTAAATTAGTCACAAAAAAATTCAACAGAACTGCTATCGCAAGAAAAAGCTTTCAAAGCTAATAATTAATATTGTAAATGTAATAAATGACTGATATTGAATTTACTGCAAATAAAATTTAATTAATATAAGTATTACTAAAATGAAAAAACGAATTAAATAAATTGTTTGTGATAAAAGATGTTCGGCTTAACTATTTATTTTAATTCATTTTTTGTTAGTCTTTTCTCAACTTTTTTATTTTTAGGGATAGTTTACCAAATATTTTGCTTTTATTTTATAAAAAAAGTAAAAGTAAAAAAAGCCTGGCATGCCTTATATGATCAATATCTCTCGCAGTTGTGTTACTTAAAAGAAAAATTTTAAATATTAATATATTTTTAAGGTTTAATTCGTATTTATATATATATAATTCCTAAACACGGCTCATTTATTTTTCAGAAAATAAAAAATGTACAAAATATTTTACGATAAAATCCTAAAATTGATGCCTGTTTGCCATAGTTTTGAAGCGCTTAATTAGTTTAACTTAACTTATTTAAAGCAATTTATATTATTGTTATCGATTTTTGTTGCTTTGACGTTAAAAAGAATTAATGAAATAAATAAAACAGTGCCGTAAATTTATTTTAAAATCTGTTTTTTATATGTTTTTTCCAGAGAATGTTAACCTTTTCTTTACCCGATGGGAATTATATTTTTATATTAATAACGTGATTTAAAGTCAGTGCATTGCATTACTGATACACAGTTTATTGCACAAAATTAAATAACATTAATAATAATTTATTGATAATAAAAGGGTAAAAATATTGGCGATAATTTAGTAATGTTTAAAAATTTAAGTTTTTCCTAATCATTCGAATTATTTATTGTTATTGCCTTCACTTTTAAAGTATCATTTAATAAATTGAAATAATTAAGCATTAGATTTGACTTTAAATTTATAATGCTTGAGGCTTTAATTCATTGATTTGATATGCTTTTCGGGTTATTTTCTCATTCAATTTGTGCAATAATATCAATATAAGCGTATTTTTTGTAATTACGTTGTCGTCAATAACTTTATATTTTTAATTTTTTTTTGTGTTAAATGTATTATAAAAAACTTTTTTGTAGTTTTAATTATAAAGTATATAAATTTATTTGAAATTTTTTTTATTAAATTCATTACTGTTAAAATTTAAAATTTGCTTTAATCACATTTTAAATTAAATAAGCCATAAAAATGTGCACTTCTATAAAGCTATTAATTTTCGTGGTATTAGATATGTATTCAGTAAATTATGTCAAAATCGAATTAATTGAAATAACTTGTATTATCGGATTACTTACTAAATAAAATTAACAATTATTATTATTATCTTTATATTTATATATATATATTACATTATATTTATCTTTACATATCATTCATCAAAAAATATTTTAAATTGTAAATTAACTTATTATTTCTGAAGAAACGCGCGAGTTATAAACTCATAAATATAGAATTAATTTAAATATAGATGACTTAAATATGCAAATGAGCATCACCTTGTAAATAGCTTTGATGGCATAGATTTACAACATCGTGCTTATAATTACTTTAAAACATTCTAGACTGTATTGTATTCTAGACTAAAATAACAGCAAAACATTAATAATACATTATAACTATATATGATTCATAAAATATAGATGGAATTTTCTTAAATGTTATTTGACTAAGTTGTCAAACGTATAGCACATTTTTAGCATAGAAAAGTTTATTTAAATGGGTATTATTCTGATTTTTATTTGTATTTTTATTTAAATTGAGAGGTGACAATGCGCTAAGAAAATGACGGCTATTAGCATAATTCAATATCATTTTTCAAAATGTTTAACATAAAGCCTTATTTGTAAAGATATCATAAGCTCAAACTGTAATTATAACTTAATTCTTAAAAGTGAAACGAAGTAATGTATAACAGTGTTATACTTGCGAATCCTATAAATTGAATGCATTGATAAATTACATTTTCCAAATTCTTTTATGCTTAGGCGAAAGTTAAGCATATCTGAAATGGTTTGTAGAAAGTTTAGAAAAGTTTTTATTTTACAGATTGATGTGAACAAATGATTAATGCAAATGAGAATCCATTTTTTAAAATAATCAATATTAATTTATCAATTAATAATTATTATGATCGACAGTTGAGATAGAATTTGAATAATCGATACATAAACAATAACAATATAATTGTTTTCAATTGCATTACATTGAATATTAATACATCTTTTTATATTTAGTATTTGTTTGAAACTAATTTCTACAATTAATTAATTTAAGTTTTATAATCCTTCCTATTTTAATCTTTCTTTTGAATAATATTTTGAAGTAAATGCAATTTAAAATGGAATAAATCAAGTATTAATTTAATATTTTAATTAAATTGAATGTTGTTTTTTAGAAATTAAACCCGAAATCCATTTATTGCGCTCAAACAAGGCATTCGCTAAGAAGCCAATAGCACAGGTGGAAGCTGTGCCTGATTTGCGAATCCTTATTAGTTTGTCTGATAACGTGATAAGTGTGCATAATTTAGATCAAATCACTTTTCCATTAATCACTTGTCTGAATAAGACAAAAGGCGCGACACTATTCGTGTTAGACGTGCAAAGACAGCGAACACTTACGGGCGAATACCAGTGCACTTTGAGAATGTGCGCTGTCGTCAAATACAAGTTAATGCTCTTCTATTGGAAAAACAATGACTTTCACGAGTTAGGACCAGACCTTAAAGTGCCTGATATGCCCAAATCAATTGCCTGGTGTTCGCAATCACTATGTGTCGGCTTTCGCGCCGATTATAGCCTTATCAAAGTGATGTCAGGAGACCCTAAAGAACTGTTCCCAACGGGTAGCAAACAGCCGGAGCCCACTGTGGTGTTGCTCGAAGGTAATCGTCTCGCGTTGGGAAGAGACGAAAAGACATATATCTTGAACAATGAAGGCTCACCGCTCCTCAACTATCCCATAACGTGGTCCGATATACCCATTAATCTAGTCGATGATACGCAATACTTGGTGGCGTTGTTGCCGTCTTCCATCATTGAAATACTCACTATTGAGCCGAAATTGTTTGTGCAAAAAGTTGATTTGTCTCAGATCGCCACTAATAAGATAAAGCATATCGTGAAATGTGTCAACAAAAAGGGACACTTGTTCTTGGCTTCGAGTAATGATGTGTTTTGTATGATTCAATCTTCGTATGAGCAGCAAATTTCGCAATTAATAAGCGAGAATCACTACGAGTTAGCACTTCAAGTGGCGAACATGTGGGACGACGACGATGTTTACGGCAAACGACAGCAAATCAAACTCAAAATCAAAAATATGCACGCATTCGATTTATTTTGCAAAAAGCAATACAAGGAAGCGCTGGCATTGTTTTTGAAGCTGAACACAGACCCGTCTCAAGTGATTGGGCTGTTTCCTGATTTATTGCCGGATGACTTTCGAAATAAATTGGAATATCCATCAAAGCCACCCCTATTGCAAGGGGCAGACCTCGAGACTGGACTGTTCGCTCTTATTGATTATCTGCTTGAGGTCAGACGAAATGAATCGAACGCTTCCAACTCGTCAGTTAATCTTGATTCTTCAAATCACGACAGTTCGCCAGTTGCCAGCAATCGAGCAAAATATCCACTCAAAACTATAATTGACACCACTCTTCTTAAGTGCTATTTGCAAAACAACGATGCATTAGTGGCGCCTTTACTTCGTTTGCCTGACAATCACTGCCATTTGGAGGAAACTGAAAAAGCGCTTAAAAAGCATCACAAATACAATGAGTTAATAATACTTTATCAAAACAAAGGTTTGCACAAAAACGCTCTCGATTTGCTTTACAAGCAGTCGAAAAAAGCCAACTCACCGCTGGCCGGATACAAGAAAACGGTTCAGTACTTGCAGCACTTGCCTCACGAGCATTTGGACTTATTGTTCGAGTACGCCAATTGGGTTCTTAAAGATCATCCCGAAGAGGGCCTCAAAATATTTACGGACGACGCGGTCGCCGATATGGAGCTTCTCCCGCGACAGACTGTTTTCGATTATCTGCAGAGAATAAATGCAGAGCTAATTATACCATATTTAGAACATTTGATTTTCACTTGGAATGACACGACCGCCTCGTTTCACAATTCTTTAGTGCACAAGTATCGCGAAAAGATTAGAATATTGCTGAATGAGTACAAAAACTCTTTGCCTGAAGCCGAACAGCCCGAACCTGCCGGTCAAGAGCCCGGAGAGTTAGGCGTTTTGAGGTGTAAGTTAATGCACTTTTTAGAAGAATCTGACTATTATTCGACCGAAACATTGCCCACATATCTATTAAATGACGGCCTGTTTGAAGAAAGAGCTGTCGTTATGGGAAAGATTGGGAACCATAAAGACGCTCTCGTCATATACGTTCATATTCTTCATGATATGAAAAGAGCGGAAGATTACTGCGAACGTATGTACAATAAAGGCAGGCCTGAGAACAAAGATGTGAGTGAATTCTTGTCATTCATGGATACCTATACTTTTTCTGTATCATACGCTTTCTATTCAATGAATTTTTTTCTCACTTTTATTTCACATTTTCTTCTTTTATTTTTTTATCGTGTGAAATCTGATTATAATGTCTTACACTTTATATTTTTACTTAGTTGTTTGCTGTCATATTTTTATTTATTTTTTGATGCATATCTAAATAATATTTAGCCGATTGGGAGACAAGTTTATTAAATAATATTTGTTGTTTGAGTTATAGATATATCTATAAATATTAAATATTTTATCAGGTATTTCTGATTCTTCTAAACCTATATCTATCATCGCCGCCTTCAATGATAAGTGAAATGTCTTCAATTGAAAACACAAGCAAAATAGAGCCAAATATTAAGGCAGCGATTGAGTTGTTAATGAAATATTCGGCCAAAATTGATCCGTTAAAAGCTGTGCTTTTGCTTCCACTATCGATTCCGTTGATTGAGATCAAAAAGTTTCTCCAACTGACGACAAATAAATTGCAATACGAAAGACATTGCGGGCAAATATTTCGAAATCTATTGCTGGCCCAGAGATTGCAAGTGCATAAGCAGAGAATACGACTGCAGCAGTTCAATAAAGTTGTCGTGGAGGAGAATGATATATGTAAGGTGTGCCAGAAAAGGATTGGCAAGAGGTAACTCTATATTCTAATAAATATAATTGCTATCCTAATCGCTTTTATCTAAATCATCCCTAATTATTCTTTTATTTCCTTCTTATCATTTCTCGTGTAAAGTGTTTTCGTCCGCTTCGTCAATAAAGATTTAGTCCACTTCATGTGTAAAGAAAAGTATTCGCAGAGGTAAACGCCCGCATCATCGACATCATCATCATTATGATCATCAAACGTGATTCTATTTTAATATATATAATAAATCTCAATAAAACTTTTATTATTGAATTAAGTTATTCGCTATCCTTTAAAAATATGAATGTAATGAATTGATAGTTTTATATTCTGTAAAATTTTTGTTACTAATGCTTTTATAAAATATTTGTTGAATACGTGATTTAAAATATATATCAGAATTATTTTTAGTTAAAGAGAGAAAAATATTTGAAATCTTTATTTTATATTAATGCCACTACTATTTCAAATATAAAGAAGTTAAAGGAATATATAAACTTTTTATTAAAATCTATAGTTAGAATAAATTAATCTTAGATATAAACTTCTAATTTATAACATGAATATCAGATAAGTATATTAACATTTTGCATGTTTAGTTATTGTTCAAATTATCAACGAATAATTATTTAAATCAATTAAATTTTATTACCGAATAGATTATATGCACAATTATTTAATTTAAGATATTAGGTATTTATATTAATTAAATGCGTTTATTATGTAAAGGTTTTAAAGCAAATTAATTATACATTAATTTATTACAAACTTAACTAAATTTACATTTTAAATCAAATAATTTTTAATTATAAAAATTTTGATTATTTAAAATTGAAATTAAATTGTAAAATTTAATAATGTTACCAAAATGGCTCGAAAACCAATTTTATTAAAAAGAATTATTAAAGAATAATAATTTAGAATTGTGAATGTCATCATTTCATTCATTACTTCATATTTAATTTGAATTAAGTTAATAGCAGACAAATCCATTCGAGAATCATCTGTTTATTATTTGGGTTTTTTCAAAAATAAAATAAAATTTTTGCTAATCTATGAAATGTAATCTAAATTTGGTTTTACTTTTCAAAAAAGTGAATAATTTTTTGCTTTATTTAAAACCTGATTATACTCATTACAATTAAAATAGTTGAGATAATTTATATAATTTGCTTTATTTCAAAACAAATTTAATAATTATTTTGTTCAAATATACCCATAAAACTATTAACTTATGTTTACTTTTCAAGATTATTGAGAGCAATTAAAATACTTATAGTTATAAAACTAACATAAGTACAAATAATGACGAGTATAATTAGTAAATTACTTTCAAAATAAATGGTGTATAAACTTTTAATTAGACAATTAATTGGCGGCGTTTAAACTTTGCAAAGATATTTCGCACAAACAGCTCACTGCGATCTATTATATATTTATCATTCGCTGCAAAAAAGTTTGTTAACCATTCAATGTATGTTCACGTTTGCATATTGACTTCCTTTCTCGATAACAAAAACAATTTTTCAAAATAGGTATTGACATAATTGATATACAGGCCGAACAAGCATTACATTGTTCTCCGACTGAGAAGCAAACAATTTTAATTTAACTCGAAATTGCATGTCTTCTCTGCAAAATAATGAGTGCGTCAAAAGGCAAACTGAGATCTAAAGAGAAAAACATATATACGTATATACATATGTAGAAACATAGCAGGAATAAATGAAATTTACAAAACAAAATATAATTTAATGTTGGGTTCAAAGTTGGTATTCATTATATTTAAGATTGAGGCGAAAATTTCAAATCACAATTACGCTGTGCTTTGCATATTCTCACGCAGTGACTATAAATTTAGGTTTACTCCACAGCCGTTCTTCTCTCGGCTCTCTTTTCAAATGCATAATAATTACCATTTCTTATCTCGGAATTAGTTCACTGTCTTTGCGATACCACTTATGATATATGGCTGAATGGCTTTATACGTGCACTCTTTTAATGTCTTCTGCCTGAAGGACATGAAATTGTGCGCGACTTTTTTCTCTCTCAATCTCTCCTAAACTCTGGTAATGATTTTGTGAGTGATAGTGACAGGTAATCTCACTCTCTCTCACTCTCGCTATACCTCTCTTCACTCTCTCCCATGAGAGGTAAACGTCCCGAAAGTCTATAACAGCTAATGTTGTTTCTCGTTTTAATATATATATTTGCCAATTGCTTACGAAGAAGAGATATTTTGCGTGCGTCTCAATCATTACTGGTTCGGCAATGAATGAAAAAACACACAAAACTATGATATAATGAGAAATTAATCATTCAAAACAAAAATGTTATGACTATCGTCGCTGTTTAATATTGAATTTTCGCTCCAACTCGTCATAAATAAATAAATAAATAAATAAAAGTTTAGTTGTTGTTGTTTTGGTTTGCAATACTGGCTTAGAGGCAAACAGTTCGGTCACAGCATAGCGATCATCGATATGTTTGACATCGCACTGGAATTGCAAATCAACAACTAATTAGCAAACATGAGCCATAAATTGTTTATTTGTCAATTTTCTGGCATTTGATTTAATTGAAAGATTAATGATAACATTTTTAAAGAAAGGAAAAAAGTTTTTATCTCTTGAAAAAATAGTGTTTCAGATTTTGAAATCGATATTCGCTTATTCACTGACAAATGACATGACTCTCAATGCATTTGAATGAGAAATGTTTGAATAGAGCATATTTTAACTTATGATTAATACATCCGTCAGTTATGGTAAACTTAATCCCGATTCTAACTGCAGATATAATTGAAAATTTTACATTCAGATTAAAATTAATCGTGTTTCGCGATTCATGCGGAGCAGCACTCCATTAGAAATAGCTAAACACGAATAATAATAGCACAGAATTTAATATCTAATTAAAAGTCAAGTCTCGATCAAATATTTATAACTTTTTCGTTGAGTAAACTCGCATATAAGTAATGACAAAGAAGTAAAAAACAGACTAAGAGACAGAAAACATAGACGCAGAATGATTGCTCTCAATTAAATAAGTTAGCATTTCAGCTCTCAATCATAATATTCAATAGTTAAATGTCGATTTGCATACATAACTACACAGAAATAATGACTGAGAGAATATCGGCGTAATTATGTTTTACGTATTGAGTCGACGCGATCGGTCGGCCAGCAATTGAGCAAAGTTTCGGTGAACAGTGTTCACTGCGCTCGTAAATGATCGAAAGTTAGATCAACGTGTATGCATTAAAAGCTCAATAATCATAGTCAGCTAACGATGTGTACGGTGTTTAAGCATAATTTGATGGGCGGGCATAACATGTTGGACACAACATTTTTTCTACCACTAACATTGAAAAATTGGTATTAAAGTAACATCAAAAAGAAATAAAAAAGCAAACTGCATATGAAAAGGAAAATGAATACATGCATAATGAGAGAGCGTTACCTAAAGAGTGACTGAGCTCTGCGTTACGCTCTGCGATACGCTCTGCCAACTCGTATCTCTCTATTGAAGAGTTTGCAGTGTTCACAAAGTCCAACTTTCTTATGCATCATTGCATGTCTAAATTGTTTTCCACAAGCATTTTGTTTGGCAGAGTTGATATCATATCGATTTAATAAGAGTCTCATTTGTGTTCGCACTGCTATTAGTTATGCCGACTTATATGTGTGTTTGATTATACGAGACTGTATGAGACTCTATGGTAAGCTATGACGCGAACCAAAGCCGAGCTGTTTAACACTTTAGAGCATTAAATCAAAAGCATTACCATTGAAGTCAGTCGGCAGTCGTCAGTGCGCTGCTGTTGGCTCTGTCTCTCGACATAAAGAAGTTTGCCTGCGGTCGAGAATCTTAAGTATTTCAATGCCTCAACAGCTATAAATGGTTTGCCTTATCGTTTCTTTCGTTGGGCTCTCTTATCTCAATCAGTGATTCGACGTGAAGGTAAGCACTCAATGGAAATGCATTGAACGCCAATTGTGATGATTGACGATTCACACCATTCTTCTCAGTCGAAGAGGCTCTACTTTTTTCCATTCTTTACCTCTAAATAAAAAGCTTAGCGTTTGTTTTCATTTATTCCTAACCATATAATTAACTCGTGCTTCGCTGCCAACCAAGCATTTATCGCTTCAACTAAACTTTCGACTTCGATAGCGCTCTATTCAATGGCAAATTTTAGCCATTAATTAACGCCTTTAATTAACCATATTTTTTAACACTTTATTTATTGATTAATTTTTTACTGATTGATATTTTTGTATTAGTATTTTATAAGAAGTTTATTATTTAGAAAAGTTCATTCAGAAGTTCAGAAAAGTTCTTGAATAATGTATTTTATCAAAATCATACCATTTATAAATCATGTTATTTAAACGTTTTGCCCCTTTAAGAACATCATATTTAGTGCAACTCATTATTTTGATAACATTATATATTTTAAAATTTTAATTATAAGTAATAAATAAAGCTTTAATAAATTAATTTTATAACTATTTTAAGCAAGCTTTTAATAAAAATCAATTATTAATTATCTATATTTAAGACAAAAAAATATATCTTAAAAATATGTTTAATTTATTACCACATTTATATAAAAATTAAATAAATTTCGTTTTACCATATAATTTAGATTTTGTTTTTCTATTTTTATTTTTAAAATTCTTCACTGCTGGGAAAAAATAAGTTTTGTTATGGCATACAATTAATTCGAATTTTTAAAATGATAATCTTTATTGTCATAATGTTGTGATAATAATAATTTACAGCGTTGTGTTAATTGTTATGTTCGCTATAATCACTGTTGACTATAATCACTAAAGATTTTTTGAATAATAAAAAATCGCTTTAAGCAAGAGTTTAAAAGTTAGCGTTAAATTGAAATGCTTTAAAACTAAACAATATTTGTTTAAAAAGTTTTAAGTTATATTTGTTAAAGATTTTGAGTAAAAGTGTATTATAAAGAATATTAATATTTCATAAAAATCTTTAATTTTTATTATCTAATTATGGAAAATCTTTAAGAATTTACACATCGTTTCACTTTCAGTTGATTGTCGACAATAAGCCACTGGCGATGAACTTCGAAGAGTTTAAATTTAAAATACTGATGTCTGTTAATTACAAACGCAATAAAATTCACTGAAACGAGAATATGATATTATGATATTATGATATAGCGTTTTAACAAATTTAAATTAATATTTCCGTTGTTATTTCAATGTTAAATATTTAATATTTTAAATATTTTACAGTTAAACATTAAAAACTTAGAAATATGCAATTTTAAGTATGCATATATATTTAGTATTTAAATATAAATTGGTTAAAAATATAGAATTTATTTAAAGATTGTATTTATTAATACAGAATTAAAACTATAAACATATAAGTAAAATTTAAAAACAATATTTCTTTTTGTAAAATAAAATTAATAAATAATATTTTTTATTATTTACTTTAATCATATAAGTTTAAATATCTTTGCATAAAATTACTTGAGGGCAATCTTTGTGTCGCACCTTATTATAATAAATGCATTTAAAATTATTGTAGTAAAAACTTTTTCTTGGGTTGTATTAAAGGGTTGTATGTTTTTTATTTTTTTCATGGGCGGAAGTGAACTTTGAAATCTTTGATTTTTATTTTCTAAAAAATAAGATAATCAATATAACGTTATGTTATTATTAATTTCAATGCATATTATAAAACACAATGTAATTTTATTGTGTTTACGAATTAAGTTACAGTTAATTATTTTTTTTGTTACAAATTTTGCTTTTAATATATTTATTTATTATTTAATAAAATTATTAAATAGAAATTATTTATTACAAAGAAATTTTCATTTGAATTTATAAATTTTTTTATTGCATTTTAAGAGATTTTATGAGCAAAATGAATGGATGGCAAACATTTTTATTGAATGTTTGCATATCTAATTTATAGCTTTAAAAATTTGCTATTTATAATGTTTATAAACGAATCGACTTTTCAAGGTTTCATTGCTCTTCCAAAGCATTTATTATGAAATTAGCATAATTTTAAAGCGAATATGATATTTGACTCCATTGCTCACCTGTCGAATACCAGATTTATTCAATCTGAATAAAATTACGGTATATTATAATTTTAAACGTGATGCTAATATATTAGAATTGCTATATTGGACTGGAATTTCTATTTCAAAATATTACAATTGAGTTGAATATTTTATATTTATATATTTTATTTATATTTATTTTATATTTATTAGAAATTTGTTACAGAATTAATTTTGATTTTATTTAATTTCTTTGCATTTATGATCAATAAATTATTAAAATAATATTTATTCTCGTATAAGTTTTCTGATAAAATCGAATTTATTAATTTTATTAAAAACTATTTATTCAGACTCGAATAAATTTGTAAACCTCTTTTAAAAAGTTTGCATACCATTAGCTCTCACTAAAGTGTTTGGCATTTTATAATGTTGGCAATTCTGCCTTCATTTACATTCTTTCTTCTCTTTTGGTTAATATAAGTTTTGAAAAAAATTGACAGCTATAATGGCGACCCGTTTTGGTGCCTCATATAATTTTACGCGTTGTAACCAATTTTCGTTGGCTTTCCGATTGTCTGTGCATTTTCTTTTGAGTTATTACTGGAGCGTACAAATCGCATGCAATTCTTTAGTCTAACTTTTTTTCTATTTTATTCCTTTTGTGCAATTTTTCATCTATATTTTATTGTCTCTATTATTTATCAAAGATCATATCACTAGAAGATGAGAGATAACAAGAAGCAGAAAAGTCTTTTCCAGTGACTGTCTATTCCTATATAATTAAAATTTTCATTGTGAGTCTGTTTGTGTGTGTGTTTACGCGCAGTTATAAGTATTGTGTAAATTCGCTTTCTTTATGTCTTCTCCTGACCTAAGATTGCAATTTTGCGGATAAAATTGGCAGTGAGTGAAACGAAAGGCAATTATTATCGGCGACCAAACTCTCACGCATTCAGACTTATTTACTCAATACAGTGTAGAGACAAACATGAAAACATGATAACTATTTTTTGCCGAATTCAGTGCTATTCAAACGCGCATTTCTTTAGTTTCAAACTAGAATGTTAGGCAAATTAAAGTTCTCTTTTGGCCAACTCTGTTGAAATTGAATAAAGTATCTAATTTATGAATCCTGTTGCGAGTTTTTATTACAGTACAAATGCGTTGTCTAAGATTATACGTTGAGTGAGCAAAATTGCTTTTTTGCATTGAGTAGAAAATGCTAACAGCGTTTTTCTTTATCTCGATTGTTATCTATTGATTACACTGCCGTAAACCTAACAAATACCAACAATATATCCACTTTTAAACATTTATTTTCTCTAAAAAAAAGAGTATAAAAGTTCATAATATGGCAAATGTTTAAAATAGATGGCTTATTGTTGTCGATGTGAATGTTATGAAAGTTATGTGTGTTATGTGTAATGTAGGTGTGAATTGAAGTCGTGATCGAGAAAAGAGGCATTAATTTGCTGACACTGTTCTCCCATTATGTCTAAATAATAGATAATTGCATTCTCTCTCTCACTCACACACAAGTCCTTCAACTCTCACTTACATTATTCACATATATTTTATAATTTTCAAAAGTTTGTTTATTCCATCTCAATATTTGTTCGTAATCTCAGTCTATCGCTGCTGGCAATCATTTATTGTTAAGTAAATGCTTTTCTTTTCTCACAAATGGTTTGTTTGCTGAACAGTCTCTGTAGAGTTGCATGCGTTGCACTCGAAACAGTCAAACAATTCTAATAAGTGGTCATTTAAGCCTAAAATTAAAGCCCATCAAAGTTTAGGTCTACTATTTCTACAAACAATACATAAGAGAAAAAAATTATTTGTTAGAAAAGCAATTATTTGCTCGCATAGTGTGTTTCGGTGGGCATTACATTTCTCGAAATGTCAAGCTCGGCATAACCACAGTTAACGACCAGGAAGAGGCAAATCACTCACAATCACTCTAATCAAATCATTTTCAACTCTTTATTGTTGCGCACAACGCAATCACAATGCAATCTCAATGCAATGTCAGCCTTATTACAGCCGTACACTCGTTCGCATACCTTTTTAGTTTTACGCATTCAACAGTTAAGTCAATTATAATCTAAATCTTTTTACTTTCTACTGTTTACGAGATAAACAGATAAACCCTTTTATTTATCATTCCTATTGTGCAAACTCTATGGAAATAAATCTTAGATAACGACTGTAATAAACAGCTTAATATAAGCATTTGTTATGAATGTAGAGTTATTTTGAAACTGGATTTTGTCTTTTTTTTGCTTTTGTTATTTATTTCGCTAACAAATGCCACATAAGTTATTTTAATACTCTGTAATATTATTCGCTACGAAAGGAGAATTAATCACTTCAATGATTATAACGACAATTTAAGCGCTTATATTTGCAGAAATCTAATTAAATCTATGATATATAAGCGTCTAATTGAAAATTACAATTAATTTATTAACGAATGCGGAAGTCTTTTAATTTTCAACTATTTATGACCATTTTTTTTATTGAAAAAACAGTGAATATTTATATTAATGAGATAACTTGTATTGATTTGAATATGAAAAAAGTTTAACTTTAGTGCCGTTTCGAGCATAACGTTTTGAACGCTTTAAAGATGTTTCCAAGACATGAGTGTAATGTTTTTGTAAGTTTGGCTGAGTTTCGCTTTGCTTCCTCCTTGATATTCAACTTAATTGATGCTCTTTTTTGTGCTCTTCACACGCAACCTATGCATCGCAAAGCTAACAGTTGGCTAATTAAAGATACGAAGATTGTATCATAACCTGTGCGTACAGTATAGTCTCGAATCATTTCTGCTCAACTACTGTATATTAATTTACAGTTAAAAATCAGTAGGAATTTCATTTATATAACTTTATATTAGGTGATTGACCGCTCAATAAAAAATATTCTCATGCGATAATCAACATATGCGAGAATATTTTCAAGTTGTGATGAACGGTGTGTTCGGATGTGAGTTTGAGAAATAATCATCTATTCTGCTTAAATAATGTTGCGGTTCCTGTTGTTGCCATTAATCTGAAACTGTCAGATATTGAATTGTTCTAACGATGGCTCGTAAGCAATGATGGGCTCAATCGTTAGCCCTTGTATTGCTTCTTGTATTACCGCTTCTCCATGTGAGAGCTATTGTATTGCCAAATAGAGAGAGCATTAGCAGCTCTTCACACTATTAACTATTAGCTATATTTCAAATCATAGTTAGATAGTGAAGCCGTATGTTGTGATCGCATGCAAATGAGTCTCAACGAAGAGGTCATTTTCAGCCACTAAACCACTTGTTTTTTATCTGAATGTTAAGTATTAGTGATACTATTATAATCCTTTTCATTAACTCATTTTTTATGAAACCCGGAATCGACTTCCACTTCAAATTGAGTTATTAATAGAAAGATTAAAAACTTTAAGTAACAATAATGCGCTATTTATACCATGTTTTAACGGCAAGCATATAACGTAACTAATTTTAAATAAATTAAATACTTATTTTGGCGATTAGGAAAAAAAATCAATTAAGATTTATTTGATTAAGACTCATAAATCAGACAAATATTCTCTTCATTTTGCATTCAGTTTAGTCAATAAAATATCAGCTAAGACTGGCTCTTAATGTTTGGCTAACATTTTCCGCTCATTTCAAGAGAAAAACGTCATAAATTCAATTCAACTCGAGTTTTTTTGATAATAAAAAAATATATTCTCGTGAGTTAATAACTAATGCAAAGTATATTAATGACAGGTATAAACTCTTAAAATTCCTCAAAAGCTAATAGCATTTTCAACTGAGATAATTAAAATTATTTGCTGCTATTTTTATATATTATTATGATTTAAGATTGTTATTAAGATTTAAATTCACAATTTATGAGGGGATATGTTTAATTGAAGCTGACTTTGAGGGAGATATGAGTGGAAAGATTGAGTTTGACTGACCAGCAATGCGTGTCTCGAAACGCAATTTGCAATAACAGTATCAAAACATTGCATGAGTCGATCTTCTATGGGGTTCTTCTCAGCTCTTCTCTGCTTCAATATTAACAATATTAAAAAATTGAAAAAATTTGCTAATCTGGTCGTTCAACTCTGTCTGCGTCTCTGTTCGCCATTCAACAGAAAAAGAGAGATTTGTTTGGCGGATAAACTATTTTATGATTTATATCTTTATTCTTATTTGTTTCCTATTAAATCAGCCTTTTTTCGGCTATTATCGTAAAACATTTTGTGTGTTATCAGCGTTTTGCAACTCAGTCTCAATAAATAATAGCGATCTCAGCCATTATGGCCCTCTCTATGGCCCACTCGCTGCTCATTTAAATCGGGTAAAACTTTTTTTTTTGTTGTTCGCGTCTAATAAATAATGCTTTCTTATTATAGCATAACAGTTAGAAGTTAACAAATGCGAGTCTCGGCGAGTGATGTGCAGAGTGTGTGCACCACTATTGCGAGTCACGCCTCACAACTAGTTCACGTTCACTGTGGTGCTCAAGAGTGTACGCGAGTGTCTATTGAATGTGCATTCGATGCGTATTTGGCACATGATGTGGGCGTTCACATCGAGACTCGCATCGAGACTCACCGGTAGACCAGAAAGCATAGCTTAGCTCTCCAACCATTTCCAGTTGGGTCATAGTCGAGACATGACTGCTGTCTTCGTCTCTCCTATGCTGAGGTCAGGTGAACGGCGAACAGCAATAACATAAAACTAGCTTTCATAGTGAGTGTCCGTTAGTTGGAGTGAAGTTAAAGTTAAACTTAAACTTAGTTTAGTGCGCTAATGCTCGTAAAAGTGTTGGCTTTTGCAAAGTTATTGGCTCTCAAATAGTTGATATTAACGTCTCACGAGTTGCATGACTTTCGACATTAACTCTTGCGCTTCAATGATTGAATTGCAGTATATATGAGATTATTTATCTTTTGCATTGCCATTAGTGCGACACGCATTCGGAGATGAGAAGTGCGCTCAACTTTTTTGATGCAACACAAGTTGACGGTCGAGTCTGAGATGCGATGCTTCAAAAAGTGGTTACGCTTTATAGCATTAGTGGCCCTCATTGTGTCTCTCTTCCTATTCCTCTTCCTTATTATCAATGATAATAATTTGCTCAACAATGGTTCGGATGGCAAAGCGTTTGCTCGCGTTTCGGCTTCGCTTCAATCGCTGCCCTCATCGATGGTGTCGCGCAACGCATTCAATCCTTTTAAGCCAATGTTTCACTTGAGGCGCAATTCGACGGGACTTCGTGTCAATCAATGGCACTCTTCTGTCGACTCCAATCACTTGCTTGACATCAAAGATTTTGATTTTATCAAAAATGGGTCACATCTCTGCAATCAGACAACTGATGGCAAAGCGTCGCCTTTTCTCGTCATTTTAGTGCATTCGTCACCGAATAATTTTTACAAAAGAAAAGTTATACGAAATACTTGGGGTTCACTCAGTCATGTGAATGGCTATCAAATAATAGTGGTGTTCATTGTAGGCCTTGTGAACAGTTCGCGCCTTCAGCAGCAAATCGATAGTGAGTACGCTATGAATCGGGATATAGTTCAGGCGTCGTTTCTCGACCACTACCGGAACTTGACGTACAAACACCTCACGAGCTTCAAATGGGCTCTACGCTACTGCAACTCAACCAAGTTTGTCATGAAAGCAGACGACGACGCCTTTATCGACATTTTCCGAGCCGTCAAAGTTCTGAGAGAAACTTTCGACACATCAGTGCTGAGAAGCGATCCGCGAGACATAATCGCGTGTTCGCTCTTTCCGGACGGAACGCTACCGAAGAGAGACGGCAAGTGGAGCCTGTCTTTCGATGAGTACCCGTACGCCACTTATCCCAGCTATTGCTCGGGTGTGGCGTACTTCGTCACTCTCGACATCCTATATGACATCTACGAAGCGGCCCATCAAATACAGCCCGTGCTTAGAATAGACGACGTGTTTCTCACCGGAATAGTGACCGCAAGTCTAGGTATTCAACACTTTCCGCTCAATTTGAAGTACGCCTACGACCACAAGAGACTGCGAGAGTGGTTGCACTCGTCGACAGTGAAGCCGAGCTCTTATTTGGTGGCAGACATCGGCGACGTTCACGACTGGCAGACTCTCATGTCTGAGCTATGGAGCAAAACAGTTGATGCGTGGAGTGAGTACGACATAATTGTGAAATGAAATGATGATTACTATAATGAGTGGCCGACAAAAAGTGAAGCCATTCTCGATTGCCATCGACCAGAGTTTGGTATATAATTTGAGAGACAAACACAACCAGTTATGCAGTGCCCAAAAGCAGAGCTGAAATATTCAAATCAAGGCTTTGCCGGTGGTCTCGAGGGTAAGATAAGCAGAAAAGGTGTCAAACTAACAGACAATAATAATTATGCAACAAATTTGATTTATAGCTGAATACACGTGAAATCACAATCAGAGATCTGATGACTGCGATGACTATTCGATCATTGGAGGCACTCGTGGCGATGTCCTCAAAGTCTACTCTGCATTGCTATGCATCTGCGAAGTATGGAACAGATAGTTATGAGATATTAATTCATAAATTGTTGAGAAATTAATTTTGTAAACAAATAGTTTAATATGTAATTAACTTTTGTTAAATAAATTAAATTAAATAAACATTTGTGAATATCTCCATAACTTGTTTACGCTGTTTAAAGCAATTTTGCTGTTACTGTACAACAATATAATGGTTTAGGAGACGTTCAATCGAGAATTTGCATGTCATCTCAATTTATATGATACTAATTTTAAAGTTAATGTTAGTTAGGTTTGCGTGTCTAACTTACGCCACTTATTCAGGTAATGACTTGTGCATTAGAAATGAGGAAATTGAAAAGAAATGCATAATAACATTAGCGATGGTCCACAGCGTTATCTAACTGTTACGAAAATTATGCATTTTTTATTGCAGATAACGAACTCTAATGCCTTCAATGCAGAGGAGAGTATTCGCTTCACGGACTAAATCGTCAATTTTTCACTCATTTAACAAAATTCCCGCAGATTTTCATGACAAGTGGTTTTTATTTAAGCAAAAAGCAGTAATAATAATAAATAAATACCTATTTTAGAAACTTTTGAAGTCATTTCTCTGACTTTCGTGATATCAATTTATTAACATTATTTTAATGCGTTTTCGGCCAAAGCTTGCGGGTTAGCGTTTGATTAATAGCTTTTTAAAGTGTGCACTCACTGGTGTTATTTAATATCTTCTCATTTACATCGAGACTCAAACAATTCCCTCGAGATTAATACTAACTTATTATTAACTTTTGGTTGAGCTTTGATTTACTACATCAGCTACAAAAACACACGTATCATTAATAACCACCTATAAAGTGCCAAACTTATGAATTAAAGATGAAATTTGCCGAAAAATCATTAAAACACGACTCTCGTCGGGCCAATCAAAACCATTTCGCTCACCATTCTAATCAAGTTTATAGTTTAACTAATAATATACAATTTATTAAACGAAAATTTTTTAATCAGAAACGTCTAAAAAATATTCTTACGCTGAGTATAAAAAATTGCTTTTCTAACCAAATTATCATAATCTTAATCATAAATACTTAAACAATGCTCTACCAGTTCGAGTGTGTAAGGTTTTAAAAGAGATTTTTCAGAAAAAAATTGCTTAAAGTGTGATAATAAAAGTTTTCTGTACTGTTATTTTTATGCCATTAATCATTAAACTTAAGAAAATATTTGGGAGGTTTTTCCGTATTTTAAATATGGCATCGCGAGTGAGAGAACGCTATTGAGGTATTGATAATGACTCGCAACGGCATCACAGCATCACTATTTCAAAGCCAGTTTCGAGTCGGCTCCACATGACGTCTCTTGATATATACTCTATCTTATGGCAGCTATTTTTTAAATTTTTTAATCATAAAAATTTATTTCAATATTTTTTGATTTTCGGAAAATCTAGTTTCCAATTCATTCTCATAGATTATGAGCAGAAAACAAAATTGACAAAAAACGATTAGCTCGTGAGCTCTCCCTTTCAGGACTGTGTGGTTATTCAAATATTTTTGTTGCTTCGCTTTTTTTAATAAACCGTTCTCTTATCTTAAATCATAATATTCTGATCGCATCCTAATGTCTAATAAATTATAATTATTATTAATACTCACGAAAGAGGATATAACTTATTATTAAATTAGTTTATATAAAAATAAAAAACCCTTTAGAATAAAAGTTTGCGGTGCTTCAGCTAATTATACAGAGTAAACGATGGGCTTTAATAAAATATCGTACTAAGCATTTTTAAATTAATTAAATTTAAATTTCATCATTAATAAGATAAGTTATACAAATCGTACTTAATTTTTTAGGAACAATTTTTTCTCTTAATATAATCCACATTTAAACCACACATTCAGACCAGAAGAGAGAAAGGATAGTGAAAGGACTGCCTTTTTTGCACTTTTTAACACCAAAGATGTCCATTAAGTTGAAAAAGTTGGTTATTATAAGTATTTACATTGTATTACATTAAGTATGACTTAATTATTTTAAAATTTTCTTATAAAAATTCTATAGCAATACTTTTTGACAAAACTTTAAAAATTCAAAAGCGCTAAACGAAGCAAGCGTTCGCATGACATCAAAGTTTTAATAAATCTAATTAAATACTAAACATGTTAATAGACATTGAAGAAAACTGTCCCTAAATTGTTAATTTGTAATATGCATTAATAAATTAAAATAGAAAGATTTTCTTAACATATAAATTTATATATTTAATAATATTAATATATATTTAAATGTAATGAAAATTTTTTCATATTACTATAAACCTTATTCCTTAAACCGAGTTTTACAAAATTCTACAGTTTTCTTACAGTTTTGCAAAATTCTATGAAGAATTTAATATTTTAATAAGTTTTAAAATAAACATTTAAATCAGCATTAAGACATGTTTTAATCTAAATTAAGAATAAACCTTTTGAAGGGAAACTATTCATTATCAAAAATTAATTTTACAGATATTAAATTAATTTCTAAAGTGATCTAATAATCATTAACATTATATCTTTGTGAGACTGAATTTAATAAAATAAACATTAAATGAAAAATTATAACGAAAAGTTGTCATAATTGTAAAAAGTTGTTTAACAAGTGAAAACTACAGAAATGAATCAACAGTTGCCTAAATTGTAACAATTGCTGACATCTATTAAAGATTATAAAATTCAATTTTATTCTTATACATACTATTTTAGATTAACGACTATTACCTGTTTTACTGCTTGTTTTTATCAATTTCTTTCAAATATTAATTTTCTTTTTAAACTTTTAATATAGAAAAATAGATATATATTTCTTAGTTATAATATTAATGCACAAATAATAAATAACTTTAATCAAAGTAATATATTATGTTAGAAATGCTTTTCTTTCTGATACTTTTCACTAAACGTATTTTAATGATTAAATTTTAAAATTTTAAATATATTTTCATAAATTTATTTTAAATATCAGCTAAGTTTTCAAATTAATAATTAAAAATCCTAATCTGTGCGAATTTAAATTTATAAATAATTAATTCAATATATCATTTAAT
>JAQIYA010000072.1:0-33156 GCA_034699355.1 Microtritia minima | reverse complement strand
TTAAAACACGTGCATCTTTTATTAAAATTTAAATAATTGAAATTTTTTTTGTTATTTTATAGAAAATTTATTAATCTTTAATTTGAATCAAATTTATTTTGATACCTTAAAACTGATACTTTGATACGATTAAAATTTAATTTATTATTAAGTATTGCTTGATAGACTTTCATTCATGTGGATCACAATAATTATTAAAACTTCTTTACTTACAACGTGTAAATTATTTCACAATTTCAGAGCAATGTTTTTAAAAAAAAGATTTGCAACATTTCAATGACTGCTATAAATTGTTATTAAAACTCATGTTTTATTAGGCAATCATCATCATTAGAAATTTATAATGATTTGAAGCACTATTTTTACAGTCAAAATTTATATAATGCAAGAATTATGCAAAGGATTTGCATGAGGCAGTGATTAGAGAGAAAAATGTTTGATATGGTCACACAATTAATAGTTTTGTTAAACTTTTTTAACAAAAATTTCCGGATTCAAATAGGTATTACTTGTTTGAAAAGTTAGTCAACTATTAGTGAAAGCGTTGCGAGCAAAATGGAAATTATTTGTAACTAATAAATGGAAAATTTTAATGTGGACTTCTCACGAATCGTCGCAAATTATAAAGCGTTTATCAAAACTTTCCCCTAAGAGTTCAATTCACACCTTCCCCTAAATTTTTGGTTCATTTCCTACCAAACACTCGTAGACATTCAGACCATGGGAAACACTGAATGCAAGTTACATTATTTAGAGTTTTGCTAAGAATGTACTCATTTGCGTATATTTACTTTGATAACTTCAAAGTTTATTACAATGTATTTATATTTTCACCACATTTGGCATATTATGGAAGAATATTATTCTCTCTATAGAGAAGATGAGTACAAACAGACATATCATAAATTCACAAACTTTTGTAAAAGTTTTTGTCCCCTATTTTATGTAAAGTCAAAATCAGCTTTTGTAACAATTATTAGACTTATTATTTGACAAGTTTATTGCAGTCTATCGTAATTTACTCTAAGCACGCATTTGTCAATATATGTATGAACTTAATGTCTAAATTACAGAACAAAATTCATATTTAATTAAAATTAATCTTTGCCGTCAAGAAAGTGGACCATAAAGTGAACAATTTTGTTGACACGTGCCTTCTTTTTAATGATGGATAGGATAATAATAATAATGATAATGTGTATAATAGCTATTATAGAATGAAGAATATTCCTTCTAATAAATAATTTAATAAATTATGCTTTTATATCGATCTAATAATATATCTGTTAGTTAGTAATATTTAATTAAGTCAGTTATTAATGTAAAATTAGACTTTAAATTTCAAATATTTTTGAATTCGTTTATATTTCATTTTCGCATTGTTTTTCTTATATCTTTCATATGCAGTGCGCATAAATTTAATTAATTGTTTAAAAGCCTTATCATAAGCTTCATTGAATTGATTCACAACATCAATTTTATACAAAATAAATATAGTTATATCGTAAGATATAAATAATAACTAGGAATCGTATGTTCAGGCATTTTCCTATTTTTATTTTATCTAACATTTACCATTAAAGTAAATATGAGTTCAAAACACATAAAAACAAGTCAATCGAGACCTTTTTGTTAATGTATTTTTCTATTTGGGTTTTAAATGCCTTATTTTGGATATATATTTGATTTTATGATATTTAAAACAGATTAAATTGTGCAAAAAATGATTAGTTTAGAAATTGTAACAAATATTTTTTAAATTTCTTCATTTTAGAAGCAATAATTAGGTTAATTCAATTATTTAATAAAATAACCATATTGTTGTTTTTTGAATTAATCTATATTACTTTATAAAATAATTGAGTGTCTGTGCGTGAGAGTGAGTAAGAGAGTTAGAGTAAGAGAGAGAGAGATTAAAATCATATTAGATTTAAGTGGCGAAGTCATGGGAAAAGGGGAGAAAGAAAGAAAGAGCAACAGTGAAAGATAGCATGGATTGAATAAGAAAAACAGGAGAGAGAATGGAAAAGGAAAGAGTAAAAAGAGAACAATTGGGAGAAATAGAGATATTGAAAATAGATATTGAAATTATGGAATATATTTAAAAATTATATATTAGTGACTTGGCCACTAAATTAAAATGGTTAATAAATTACTAAATAAATTAAATTAAATTTTATAAATTAAAAACCTTCAGAATTTATGAATTTATTCATATATGGATTATTTTAAGTTTATTATGTAAATAAAATATTTGCGACATATAAACTCTGGGCCTTAAGGCTAAGGCTTTGTCAGAAAGCCTTCGGTTTTCAAATCTTTTGATCACTAATTTAAACATTTGAGGCAATAGTTATATAAAGTTGTCTATAAAGCTATACAAATGAAAATTACAAACTGCTTACCATTGCAAACATTAGCAGAATTGGACATTTCAATTATATGTAAATCGCCGATAGATGTTAATACGCGCTACAAAGTGGACAAACTATTCGCTTAAGAATTATGAGCTATCATAAGCAACACAGATGTTCTAAAAATAGATAACTGTAAGCATTACGCAATCACTTCGCGCTAATCCAATATAGCGTTATTAAGCGATCCATACTTTTGCGGATCCAATCGTTTTCACTTTATATAATTTCGACCAAAACGTCTGTAAACACTACTTTCATATAAAACGAGCGCTACTTTTAGTCCAAAGTAAGCTTATTATGCAAATAAAATCAGCGAAAGTCTAGTTATAGAGAGGTGAAGAGCGTCATGCCTTTAGTAAAAAGTGTTACTCGTTTAATGATAGCCACCGTTGGTTTCGGTGCGCATCAACTTCTAGCGACTGCTTCAACACTTCTCGCACTCTTGACATGCGTCCCTAAGAGGAAAGCTAACTATTTGAAAATCATATATCAATGAGATGATCATTTATTAGAGGCCTTACAGATCGCTATTTGACGAGAATATTCTTTAGCTCTCATGTGTTGCTGTTATGCATGCTTTCGATTTGATTTATTTGTTACGTTAATTAAATAGAAATGCAAACTTTTTCACGCAATTGCAGCCATTAGTGTGCAGTGTTTGGCCAAAACAATTTTCGCTCTCCATTGGGAGGTTAGTGTCTGAATGGCAAGACGTGAACATTGTCTTGCGGGACACTCGCTTTTCTCGTTTGCAAATATTTGATCGATTGAAAGCTGAACGACAAGATTGAGCGCTGACTCGAGCTGTTGTGCTCGCTATCGATCGCTCGTCAGAGCGTCGAAACGAATCGCAGCCGAATTCACAATTTTAGGTCAACGCAATCACTTA
This sequence comes from Microtritia minima, assembly GCA_034699355.1. Lineage (NCBI taxonomy): Eukaryota > Metazoa > Arthropoda > Arachnida > Sarcoptiformes > Euphthiracaridae > Microtritia > Microtritia minima. Next base: position 29,850 of record JAQIYA010000072.1, on the reverse strand, counting down.
TTGCGCAAAGTGTGCGCTTTTGTATCGATAAAATCATCTCAGATATTCAATATTATCGCTTTTTATTGCATTTGCAGATGTTATCTCCAATTTGACGATAAGCAACACATTTATTGTGCACTTGTAGTCAAATTAGAAAATATTCGCTTAGGTTTTAGCCATAAATCTTATACAGAATTTAGTCTAACGTTAGTCATATTAATTTAATTATGTTAACATCGAATTTAGATAAAGTGTGTAATTTGGCTTTAATACTGGTTGACTCGTGGCTCAATTAATTTTAGACTTATAATTTATAACTCAAACATATATTTAAACAATAGTTTGATTTTATTTAATTTGATCTTCAATATAACCACATTCTATATTATAAATACATAATTTCTACTTATTTTTAATTATAACGAATAAATATAAATTTAGATTTTTAATTTATATTATATTTCATAAATTTAATCTTTAACGGACAATAACTAAGTTAATTAAAAAGTCTTTATTTACTTTACTCATTCTGGAAAGTTTTCTCCAACAAATTTTTCATGATTAACAATAATATATCTTTAATCCAAATCGCAATCTCAATCACATTTTTAATTTCAATTCGAAGAGTCTTGTAATATTTAAAGCAATTGATCCAAGTCTGCTATACTTGCACAACAATGTATATACTTTTGTAAACTTTTTCCAACTTTTATATCTCTTCTTTTACAAATTAATGGCATTAAATTATGCCAAAATTTGGTGATCGTTTTCTTTATCGGAAGGGAATTATGAGAGACAGACAACAGACAATAAAAAGTCGCCATAGAATGCAATAAAAAATCTTTAAAAAACCACTAAAAACAATTTATTTTTTGTAAAAATTTTATTATTTATTAGCCAAATTGTTAGAATGAGTTAGAAAATATCTTTTCAAAATATTTTCAGTAAAACTACATCTATATTGTAAATTAAAGCAGATTCATATTGATTTAAACATTTTAGCATAACATTATAACAATTCGTTGATGATGTTCAATGAAATAATGCCATTCCCACAGAATCAAAATTAGTCTAATAGATTGAAATATTATTTGTTTTAATAGAAATTTTAAATATATTGTCAAAAATTAAATAACAATTATATCAATACAATGGGAGCACAAATTAGAAATTATAAGTTTAGCAAATTAAAAATTTTGCTGAGTTTTATGTAAATTTTATTTTAGTTTTCAAAATTTGCATTAATTTATTGGAATATAAATTGATATAGCGATATGAATGACTAAATAAACCTGATTTTAAAAATTATTTATTATATATGAATATTTAAAACGTTAAACATTTGAATCAAATTTTGTGTATTAGAGTAAAATATCAAACTTTATAGTTTATAACAACAAAGTTATTCTAATAATAACTTAATTAATTTACTATTTCAAACATATAGATATAATTAATAATCTAAAGTTAATATTATGGCACTTAAGTGACGTTTTGAATCAAATACAATAAATATTAACAAATATTCAATACAATAAATTTCAAGTAACTTTTTCTGTATAAGGTGGAGGTGGAGGATGACTATCAGTAGATAACTCGCTGTTCAGATTTGCGTCATTAAATTGTTCATTTAATGAAATGGTCGAACACAAGAGAGCCATTTCATAACTCGGAGGATTATCTTCTATGATTAATTGAGTTTCATTCGTTAAGTTATTTGTCAATTGATCACTAAACTCGGAACAATCAACTGTTAAATAATAAGCAGGAATAGATACAACTCGTTGCCCAAAGTAATCAGTATTCAAGTCTCTAAGTGTAGATATAGTTAGTGGCGATGGAGAGCGAGAAACGCGGTTATTGGCCATCAATTCATTGCTGTCGTTGTTTGGCTGAACGTGTTGGTGATGCAGCTCGCAATCGATAAATGAGTTGTCATTTTCACGTTTGTACAGATTATAAATCTAATTGAAATGTTCAAAATTAAGCATTAAATAACAATTAGTCATACACTTCACGCGTTAAGTCGAATGGATGTTCACCTTATTCAGGATAACAGTGACGAAGAATAAGACAAATGGGAAGACAAACGCCACGCAAAACACCACAAACGAGTAGATGGCATAGACGTGAAGATTGGTTTTTTGCATCATGAATATGCAAATCAAGGTGGAAGTGATGGCGATCGGTATGATCGTGATCACCACACACGTGAGCACTCGATTCGAGCACTTACAACAGCCACACAATGGCAGTGTTGGCGAATAGTTGTGAACAGTGCTTAACCATATTCCTGTTTAATCAACATTTGCATCAATTTATAAACAATGAACAGTTTAGTTAGTAATTACCATTTCGGTGCGATATATTTGGATTTCTATTATGCCTTCTCGTTGATATCACTGAAGATGATATATTTGCTATCATTGATATTTATTTATGTAATTTAATTTTTATAAATAAATGTATTTTAATAATTTCATCACTCAGTGTTGCTATTAATATAAAATGATTAGAATAATCGTAAATTAAGATAAATGTTAGCAATCGATATATGATTTTTAAATATTTTAAATATTTGTCCGCACTTTTAAAATGATTTTATATTAAGATTTAAAAGATTATTTTTGATGCCAGATATTTAGAATATTTTTTTAAATATAATTTTATTAATAAATATTACGTATTTTATTTGATATATTAAATTAAAATATAATTTATATAAAAATTCATATACAATTTAATTACTTATCGATCACTTCTCATTGATTGATATAAATAATATAATGGAGTCATCGAATCTTATTAGATAAGCACATACATGTTAGAAGTCAATTAAAATTAGATATCCGTTCAAATGCAACGACTCGTCAAATGCACACCTCTGTAGACAGTTTTCAAATCAATTTATTGATTAATTATTAAAATGAAAATTTTCACTTATTTAGTAACTGAATGTTGCGGTAATTTTGCATAATTTCATATTCTTTCTATTTTTACATACATTTTAAGTTAATCATTCAATTTTAGAAACATATAGTTTGTCAAACAATAATTTCGCATCTCTTTATCTTTATTCTCATTATTTTATAAGACCATCAAAAAAAATGTTCGCCCAATTTTTGGAATAACATCTTTGAATAAAATATATTTAACTATTGAATGGTTTAATAGATTTTAATGAGGTTTATTGCTTCGTTTAAATCATTTATTTAGTTTGCAATGATTATCCCAATAGAATAAAACAATAGAAATTGTTAAAAATTTTAATTTAAAGCTTAATTTACTTAATGCTAAACTTTTGAAAATATTATTTTTGCTTTAACTAATAGCTGTCAACAAAAACAAATATGTTTCTGTATTTTATGCATGATTCTGAAAATAAAATATTAAAATTTACTCTCTTTTTTTGTTAAATTGTTAAGATTAGAAATAGATTGAATTCTAGATTAAATAAGTGTTCAATCTGTCACTTCAAGTTTGTTAGTCTGCAATCGGTGAACACAATGCGATGCAGTATGAGATGCAGTATGAGATGAGCACAAACTGATGAGAGAGCAGAACGAGCGGAGAGGAGCGGAGAGGAGCGCATGCGTACTCCACACAAACTGTGTGTCCGTAAATATGGTGCGAATCGTGAAGTAAACAATTGATTGCCAGTTATTCAACGCATAATGACTACAAACTTTTTAATCAACTCGACGTCAGCTAATTGTAACGCCAAAGTGGACGCCATTAACGGCAATATCGGTGGCGATGGCGACAAAAGTGCGCTTAAAGTGGAGTCGAGTGTCGATAATTTGGTGAATTTGATGGACAAACTGCACGCTAAGGCGTCGTTCACGAAGTCGTGGTCGGAGTTGACGAAGATTTTGAAGCAATCGCTGAACGAAAAGCGACACATGATCGACATCAACGAAAGGAGTCAAATGCAGAAATGCTTGGACACGATTCAGAAGAACATCAGCATAACTACGTTGCAGTCGATGGTCGAGAGGCTCGAAACCATTTGCAGGCAATTGGGACTGAAGTTCGTGTTGACTCAGAACACGAAAGGAGTGGAGTGTTTCGTCCACTCGGAGATGTATTACGTGGAGGTGCAGCTCGAGCTGACCGCCGGGCACGTCATCGACTGCAAAGTCGCACATCAGGCCGACGCTCTCGTACGCCAACAACACTATCATCGCTTTTATTGAACTATTAATTGTTTGATACTTTTGTAGAGTTGCTCCGAATTAACCGAAGTTTTACAAAAGGGAGACTTTGTTGAATTTACTAAACATCTGGAAGGACTTTCTGCCATCTATCAAATTAATGCGGACAAGTAAAGCAATGATATTTAATGCTATTCAGCTCATCATATGTTCTCATTTTTTAGAAAAAATAAAACAAAAGCATATCTCGCTCTTCATGCTCTTGAAATCGATTTGTCAAGTTTGGCCGAACTTCAGAAGTATGTGACATTTTTATAGCGCGCATAAATTATACTTAAGTTTAACAAGAATTGTTGATTAACTTTATTATATTATAAATTTTTAGTCATCAAATAAATGACATCAATAATTTGGTGCATAAATCTCCAGTCGGGATATTAGAGCCGCGTAAAGGCGGACATCCCATGAAATTAACATACTTTGTCCCGCCTTACGATTTAATTGATTTGTCCACTAAATCTTCTCTTCCTCTAACTGTAGACAGTGAGTTATATTTCTTGTTATTACGTTATGTTAATTTTATTGAGTTATACAATATATGATAGTAGATTTTAAATTATTTTTAATGACATATAAAACAACACTACAATTATTTGAATTTTGTTTAGTTATATTGGAAAAGAAATTAGGATATTCAGCAACGATTTGCATTGAAAGTTCGTCTTCTCATAGATTACAACACGAATCGCTGATTAATACTTTAAAAACTCCAGAAGGAAAAAATTTGCCTCAATTTTCTGCTCTAACAAATTTAAATAGTACTCAACTTCCAGCATGTTTTGTACTCAAACTACAAAAACCTCTGCCGACATCAGTTGACATATTGAAAAAGATAACTGCCGTCACAGCCATTGAATTTAATTACGAACTTATTAACAAACGCGAGCCACTTATTAATCTTATTGCTAAACAGTTACTTTCGACACAAAATGTGATGCGATCTTCGAGTACACAGTTCTTCGCTAAACTTCCATATCAACAGCATTGTTATCACTTGAATGAAAGTTGTGATAAGCTTGAAGGAGTAGTTATCACTTCAATACCGATTACCCATCCGACACACGTGCCGAGAATATTAGTTCATCTCAGACAACAGGTTTTATTTAATGTTATCATTGCGAGCTTTATTAGGCAAACATCAAAACAAGGTAATTCGAAATTCATGTTTCCCAAATTTATGCCAACCATACCAATTGTTTTTATAAATAATCATATATTTATAATTAATCTTTCAGAAATTTCAAGGTTTAGAACATTCTATAACACTTTTTGCATACTATGCGAGATTAAGGAAAAAATCACTATTTTTATTATGACACTTATTTATTATAAATAATGATACAAACCATTCGCATAATTAATTAATAAAATTTAAAAAAATTTGGAATATTTTTTTATATCAAATAAAATGTTTAGAAAAAATCTTATTAATGTGAAAAAAATTTTCTTGAAATCACAAGTCAGAGGTTTTAAAATGTAGCGCATTATATTATAATATATATAATATATTGTTGTACATTTGCATGGATGTTATCCATACTTTCACAGTCTAGAAGAGCATTATTATAATTAGTTTTTTTTTATTAATAACAATATTCAAATATAAATATTTTTTTGCAGATGATATAACAAATATATTTGAAGTCTCTGCTATTTCAATGTCTAACATAAACATACAGTTCGAACATCCCACTGAAGAATCTTTAGCCACTTTAGATCTGGACCTTAGAGATGTGACGAATGTCAAGTGTAAATTGTATCCAACGAGCAGTCTCGCGTCTTTTTGTACCGATGATTACGCTTCTAAAGTTATGCAACGGTATGTCATGTTAATGCTTATGATGAATCTAAGCAACGCATAAATTAAATAATTATTTCTCAATTGTAAGAATAGATCAGATAAGATAGAAATTTATGATCAAGATTTACCTTAATTATAAATATACATTCTTTTTACTAATAATAACTTTAATAAATTACAGATGCCTTTCAATACCGGTGACGATGCGCTCAATTATTAACAAATGTAAAGAGAGAGCGGCGGCATTAAAAGAGCAAATAGCGAAAGAACAGGCCGCACAAATGCAATTAAATCAAAATGAACTTTACTTTTCATCATTAAATTCTGCGAATAATAATATGGACGCCACTTTGGGTGGCAGACAAGCAGCACTTTCGTATTTGTCTCAACAGCTTCAACAATATGGTTCCGCCCCTCACCTGCAACAGCACATTGACTCCCAATTAATGCAATCAAATCAATTGCAAAATCAGTCGCAAAATTTTCAGCGATTATTCTCTCAAAAAATGCCATTTCAAACTCATTCGAGTCAAGACGGCGTACAAATGAATAGACCACAGTTGACATTACAGCAATTGCATCAACAACAGCAACAAGTGCTTCAACAGCCGCAACAACAATCGAAACACAACGCAATGCTGATGAGTATGTTGAGCGACATTCCCGCCGCCAACTCCCAAATGGCTTTCAATCTATACAAACAGCAACAATTGCAGCAACAGTTTCAGCTTCAACATCAAATGCAATTTCTTCAGCAGCAGCAGACAAAGCCTAAAAAGCCACGAAAGAGAAAAGCAACTAACGATAACATAATCAGAAGCCCAGCGAGTTCGACGGGTAAGAGTCCGAAAAGAAAGTTAAGTGACGACGATTATAGCCGTGATTTGAGCGATGATTTTATTGGTGTCGATGGAAATAGTGGATATCAATGGGGACCCGAAACCCCAAACACTTGTCATCCATCGTCGACCCCTTCTTCCACAACATCTTTTAGTGACAATATTGGTAGCGTAAAACAAGAGCCGTCATCATGTATGTCAGGAAGCGCTACGCCTACCACATCATCTGATACGCCGCCCGCCTATTCCTTTCTAAATCAAAGAAATCCTTTTCCCAATAATCAAGGCGTTGGACCGCCAGAGTTCAATGATTTTGCTTCAAATGAACTACCGATTTACGGTGAATCCGGTGATGGACTACTGACTGGAACAGCGTTAGCAATTAATCAGAGTATTATATCAGCAAAAGTTGCTTCTAAACGAGCTGCTAAAAGGATGAAGAGTACAGACGGCAGCGATACGAGCGGTACCGGTGATGAAGGACATAATGAACAGCAACGAATTATTAAGTCTCTCGAAGATTTGCACCAAAAAGACGACTTTACTAAATTTTTTCTAAGCAAGGATGCATTGGGAACTTGTAATAATGATAGTTTGAAAAAAACTATGGCTAATATGAAACTCTCTAAAGTTGTAAACAAGAACTCTTCAGGGGATGGAAGAAGATGTTCGAGCGCTGGTGTTGAGAGCGGTCAAGAAAATAAACGAATCGGAATTAATAATAGTGACGAAATGGTGGGACTTTCAGCAGCCATTAAAAAGGAGCGCAAAAGAAGACGTGCGGAGAGTGTGGACAGTATTAAAGGATCCGTCGGTTCTATCTCTGCGACATCGACTACTGGAAGGAATATTAATCCCAACTCTAGTTTAGAGACCTCAATGATGCCGCCGCCTATGATTGGATCTATTAGTGATGTGAGTTCTTCGAGTTCCTTATCGTTTATGGATATTGGAAACTCAACTGCCAAACCTATAGCTCCGAATGCCAACATCAAAATAATGCCATCGAGTTCTAGTCCATCATCATCGCAGACATTAATGAAGATAACAAGCAGTGCAACAAAAAAAGCCTTAATCAACGCTAATGTCTCTTCAACCAGTGGTAATGATGGGAAAATTTCGAAATTAATAGTACCAAAATCGGATAAAAATTCTGCTTTAACATCGATGTTAAAAAACCAAAGACAAGCATATTCTATATCTCCAAAGATGTCTGATTCAGACAGTACTGGAAGCATTACTCCTTCACCTTCACATTCGCCAAAAGGATTATCTTTCAAAACAACAAAATCCAAGCCATCAAACATAAAATCAAGTTTAGGCTCATCACCGGGAAGAACGAAAGAACATAAAACTCAATTAGTGGGCGGCCTTAAACAAAAGTCTGCCAACATATCATCGACATCTTCGACAAAGTCGGGCGTTTCTTCGATGGCTGTGTCATCTTCTTCATCATTATCGCCATCACTCTCAGGACCGACCTCTTCGATAATTGCTTCTTCAGTTACGTCGTCAAAGCAACAGCAATCGGCAAAACTGGCAAAAATAAGTTCTCGTAAAAGCTCTCTCACTGCAGTTGTGGATCGCTTGCGTCAAAATGCAGACGCGACTGGATTTATTCCCGGACAGGTTTGTGGCTCTAGTGATGGCGGCGGACGGCCTGAAAGCAGTTCGCTCGCCATTAGTAGACCCGATACCACATCTAACGCTGCAAAAGTAACGCAGAGCGGAGGCAATAAATTAACTGAATCTAAAGCTAAGTATTCTAGAAGTTCAGATCAATTCACAATTAAACAAAGCAATTCTGGCGGTCCTCTCAAAATGAGTATTACAAAAACCAAGCCATCAGAATGTGGTAATAAGATCGGTCCCGGAGGTACGGGACTCTTCAAAAGTACCGCAACCTCTAAGTTCACAATTCCAAAACTGCCGAAAACTTCCACCACAAGCACACTCACGACACCATCATCTTCAAGCTCAGTGCCCGCGCCCACCAATTCCACAATAAAGCGACAAATAAGTTCGAATACTAAAGTAACGACTGGTACTCTGAAAACTCCGAATGTTTCGAGTTCCACACATCCTACCGGACCATCAATATCGCCAAAAGGTAGCACTACTGGAATTACAGTTAATCTACAGCACGCAAAATTTGCAGACAGATCTAACGTTAAAATAGTCACAAGTTCTCCGTCTCCGAACAAAAACGCAGCCCTTAATAAAATATTAGGAGATAAATTTAAGCCTACATTAGCTATTGAAGCGACTTCAACAAGTAAAGCAAATCAGGGCGAAACCACCACAACTAATATCAACGCAACCAATTATGCAAGTAATGCAAAAATTATCGCCGACTCTGCGCGATCAGCTATTTATTCCAAGTTTGACGGCGCGACAGTTCCGATGCCTGTCTTTTCGAGAGGTTTGGGTGCTTCTAATTCTAACGGTGGAAATATAAGTCCACAATTGCCCGCATCAACAACTCCATCATTATCTGCGAATAAAAACTTTTCCAAATCGATCTCAGTTAACGAATCTGAAGGAATGGACAAATTTTTGTCAAATTGGGCTCAACAAGAAAATTCTTTAGTTGACACTTGTGTTGCTTTAGACAAAAGCGATCGGATTAACGAAAATCGTAGTCTTGAATTTTTAGTAGAAAATGGAAGTGAAAAGGTTGGTGTGAGTAGCAGTAGTGATGTGAAAGCATCGACGAGTACTCCGAGCTCGCCGGCAGAGATCACACCCATTTCGGATGTATTTCAAAATCCTCCGCCACTTATACCCACAGAAGCTATTGATGACGAGAGCGAAGGCGGCAGCGGAAGCATTGAAGTGAACGGCGAGTGCGAAAACTCATCGATGGTTAATATCGATTCGAGCGAATTGGCTCGAGATTGCAAAACAACTGCTTCCACATCGGCATCAAAGATCTCAACTGAAATATGTAATACAAGCTCTGCGAGTGACGCATTCAATGAAGTTTCTACTTCTGACACTTCGAGAAGCGAACAGATAGATAACGTCGATAGTGGTTGTGCGGTCACTCAGTCGAGACGCGAGAGTTTAGATGAGACTATTAAAGAGTGTAATGTCGACGAAGACGATGGCGACAGTCTGGTAATTGACGAGTCAGTTGTGACGCAAAAGCCGAGTCGCCCCCCAAGTGTTACAAATAGTGAAACTGTCTCGTCGACCACAAGTCGTTCGAATGGCGCGAATGGATCTCAATCGCCAGTTAAACCTTCCGCATCTCCCATCTCGAGCAGCATAACACCACCGCTTATCAATACAGTCTCCACTCCATTGAACGCCATTAACGCTTCATCTTTAGGTTCTGCTACTTCGCCATCAAACTATTCGACGACCAGCTCTATTCAACGGCCGTCTCCGTACCACATCGCAGATATCGACGATGAACTTATGGACGAAGCTTTAGTCGGTTCCGGAGAATAGAAATAATTTTGACATATCCTCCAATTTTTGTTAAATTTGCAGACAATTTTTAACGGATTTGAGACAAATTAAGAATAAATGAACAAATTTCGGACGTGCTTCGCAAAAGCAAATACAAACCTAACTTAATAATAAATGAAAACTTTTTATAATTATCGATTTTAATAATGATAGCAACTCGTAAATCATTAACTATAGTAAATGTTAATATGGTTTGTTTCTTTCGAGTATTGTTAACATTAAGTGGCAGATATAATATAGTTAATGTTCTTTTATTCATTTACACTATTTATAAATAAGTATGAAATTATTTATTTACATCAATAACAATGAAAAATTATAATCATGTAAGCATTTCTAACAAATTATATGTCAATATTGTATAAGAATTTTTTAAAATATAGTTAAATGATAATTTTGCCTTAAAATACTTCGTTATTCAAATTTATGTTAAATTAATATAATATAGGTTTTGCGCATCATTTTAATTGTATTTGAATATCACACTAATTATATTCATTTGAATGAATCAAATTATAATCACAAAACAATTGATAAAGTTATACGAATATATTAACATTCATAATATTTACTGAAATAAAAATAATCATAATTTTTGTTTATCAATGCTTTTATTATTATTGAACTTTAATTAACTAAAAGGTAAAATTATAATCAAAGTGAAATTTTGATGCTCACCCTTTGCTCTCGTTTTCCTTTAACAATATGAACCATTCTTATTCTTTTTAAGTAAAATCTTCGAAATATATATTATAAGAGAAAAGTAAAAGTCGAAATAAAACAATTCTTTTAAAAAATATTATAAACTAACATAAAATAAGTTTTTTCATATTTGTTCGCATAAGAATCGTTTAATAGTAAAAAAAAACGGTAATTATAAACTGTAGAATATATTATTTTTATATACTTATAATCATTATACCATTAAATTCAAAAAATTATAATAATTATTACAATCATTTTATTATAAGTCACAGGAATTTAAAAAAATCGTGATAAGTTAATAGTTTCTGATGTAAAACTATTAGTTCAACAATAATCATATGCCTCGTTATCATATAATGGTTTGTTTTCGTTGTAATGTTGCCCAAGAATATCGTCACTGATATTTTCAGCTTTAAAAGCGTGAAAAGAAAGATCATTAAAAATTTCTTTATGCGTAAAATTATTCTTAATTCTGTGTTCAATAACGGCATCACTAAATATGTTGCATATATTGTATAAATAAGAAAACAATTGAATCGCTAATCGACCGGAAATAGTGTGCAACATATTATTGAAACTATTGCCTAAAATGTATATTCTGTCCAAATGGGATGCCTTCCAGTTTGCGTGCAGAACATTGTTGAAGAGCGACTTATGGCAGTGAGGCATATAGAAGAGCACACTCTCGAAGCACTCCACGCCATAACTGCTCTCCTCTTTCCACTCCATTACTCGCATCCCAAACGTCTCCTTCAACATGTGTTTCTCATTATCGCTAAATATGGGATCATAAATGCGAATCGTATGGCATTTTGTGAGTTGTTTAATGAGAAGCAATAACGCCAACTGATAGCGAGAGCAACGACTCGTCCAAAAGTTACCCAAACCTAAGCAGACGATCGCCGAAAAAGGAGTCACGACTGACCGACTCTTCGCTCGCAAGTAATTGTCAAATGAATTGAGAAAAGCATTCATGAAATCGCTTCTTCGCAAGCGTTCAACACAAGCATTGATTTTGTCGATAATCTGTTGGTCAGTGAAGAGCACGTCTGGCATCGGATCACTGCATGACTTCCTAATTACGAGTCTTCTCTGTCGTCGATTTCGCACCAAAACAAATCCTTCATTGTCTTCATTGTTGGGCTCACAAAATGACATTATTATATGTTTCGGTACACAATCAGTAAAATAATTATAAAAAAATTATTATAAACACAATCAAAACTCATCCGTTTTTAAAGGTCTGTCCGACGAGCGAAAAGTTGAACGATTTCTAAACAAAACATGTACAATAAAAACATATGTTATGTTCGCATTGCTCTCAATGGCTGTACGAAAGCACGTGCTGTTGTAAACATCGAGAAGTGTGAGAGAGATTGAAGTGTTCATCATTATTGATCATAATTAGCGATTTAGTGAAATGAGTGAACTTCCGCTCTCATACAAGCGCTCGGCGTTTATCCTCAAACAGATCAGCGCTAAGAAGGGTTCACTCAATTCGTTGATTTCGCAGACCAATCAAAACACCGTAAGTTTAACAATCAAAACAGTTTTTTTAATCATTTAATAATTTAATTATTACAGAACTCGAAACTGGTTTATGCACTCGTTATTAAAGTGCTTCAGAATTTAAAGATTATTAAACACATTATTGAGTCAACAAATTTGAATAATGAAACAGAGATGGACTCGTATTTGACGGAAGTATTGGTTTGTGACTTATTGTACGGAAAAGGTCTCAATCATATTAAAGATGTGCCACAAGTCAAACAAATTCTTTGTTACGAAAAACAATTGAGAAAGTTATTTGTTAAGTCCAACAAATGTAAATATTGTTTTGGTTATTGTAATAATTATTAGAAAACAAAAATGATGTGGTCTTACGGTATTTTATTATTTTAATCGTTTAAGCCGTCCGATAGGCATCCAATTTATATATTTGTGATCCATGAACATAGGGGGGTATTTTGGGAGTGGTCTCCAACACCTCATTCTGGCAAAAATTTTCGATCCGTGCCCAGAAAATAAGACCAAAAATTTTTTTGTTGAATGCTTATATTAATTGATATATTACTTGCCTCTCGACCCCTCCTCAGGGGTACCGAGATATAAGTGGTCAAACTTTGATTTTAAATTTTTCAAATCCGAATTTTTATTTTAAATTGTTATAAATAAATATTAGGATGAAATATTTTTATTAACATTTTGATTGCTTATCTAAGCACTGGTATATTTGATCTCTGATCAATTATATTTTGATATTAATTATTTCATATGATTGACAAATTGTTAAGAAATTATTTTTATGACATAAAAAATATTTCTAAGAATGCACTTTATTTTGGCGAACACTTGTCTTCTGTACTCTTATTTATTACTGCTTTTCCGCGCATAAAATTGCATATAAAATTAAGTGAGTCTCTAACGAGTGGTGCAATTTTATGTGCATAATGTTGCACCTATTTTTGAGTCCTTCGGCAGAATTGTTAAAATTCAGATAAATTGCACTCTTTTAAAGTTAAAACTTTTGTGAAATCTGTAACACAAACAAATTATAGTATTACTATATCTTCAATTTAAGACACTGATTAGAGGGTCATTATGGCAATACGAGGAGATTTGAATTATTAGTCTGTAGCGAAAGTTATGCGAATTTATTTGTCAAAATTCAAAGTTAAATATCTTTATAACTAATCACAATTAACCAATTATGTAAATGCCATCTTATTCTATCACTATCGGTCAACTTTTGACTAATATGTCAATTCACTATTCATAAAACTTCTTCGGTTTTGAATCAATAAATCAGAAGATGTCTATTTAGACATCTTTTAAGTTAAATTTTTCGCTACCTATAAAGTATTTCAGGGATTCAAACAAATGGTAATTTGAAAGTGCAATACCTGTAGAATAAATTGGGTGTGTAAGAATATTCCATGTAATCAGATTCAATTTTTATTAAATAATTTTTAATTTTTGTGGTTTTACATGTGCTGTACATGTGCTAATTTACATGTGAAAATGCATGTGGAAATATGCACTTTGCATATGCAACACAAAAACATTTTTTCTTATCTTTGCAATCTGTCGAAGATGGTCAGACAGTGTCCAATTATGATAAATAAGCTATTCTTCTAAATCTTGTGTAGTTTGGTGTGCATCAGATTCATTACTGCCACGCAATACTTCATTATCCACTGCTGATGGTCGACCAGAAAGAGGCCAATTTTAGAGTTCATAATCATTCGATCAAATTTTTTTAAAACTTGTTGACATTGATTGACACTTATAGCGTTAGGATATAATGAGTATATCCTTTCATTGACTTGAGTTTCTTTACCATTAACAATAAACTCAAAAATCATAAAATTTCGAATTTGGTCCTTCTTAAAGGTCATCGAGATATTTGCCATATAAATGAGATAATGATTTTCATCAAATGACAAAATTTTAGACAATTATATAACAAAAAGATTTGCCATTAACATTGGCTTCAATAGCTTTGGCGTAATGTAAATAAATATTGTCAAATAAGTTAGTTCACAAAAATTCGCATAACTTTCCCTACAAACTAATAAATACTTGAAACTCCAAAAATGCAATTCTAAAAGTCAACAGAAAGGACTCTCAGATATTGAATCGGATATCAAGGAATCTGAAGATATTATAGATTTGAATAGAAATCTTAATCTTAATGTAAATTCTGATTACATTTGAATTACATAATATTGCAATGGTTTGATTGTCTAATTTACTAAAATTCAATTAATTTTGAATGCAATTTGATGGGCTTTAAAAAGGGTTCATTTTATTAAGTTTACCAAAATTGTTTTCATATTACTTCAAATATTTGTGTTCAAACTTAAACACAAAATTTGTTAGTTTAATATTTATTTAAATTAAATACAATAATTGTATACAATATAACAAATCAATTATTGTAATGAAAGATAATTTACTTTATGCTTCTATTGTTATTAATTTTTCCATTTTAATGGCTTATATATTGATTTATATTATATTAGATTATAATATTGAATTTAAAATATTAATTTTTACTCATTAATTATTTATAGTTAAAAAGTCAGAACAAAATGTGGAATTTCTTGTTCGATATATTCGTATCAATTTAATAAAGACTACAATTAAAAAAGTTATTAAAAGATTAATTAAAAATGGTTTTGAGCACATTCAATACAATCATCAAGATATGGATTTTGAGGAGTAAATATAAATTTTAAATTTTATAATTTATGTTAAGTTATTAATGGTATTTTATTAATAGATATTTTCGAAAGTTTGAATATATAATAAATTAAATTAAATTATTGTTTATAACGGATAATTTGTTTTACCTTTTTGTTGTTCATCTAATTAACTAAATTAAACGTTTCAAAAGTTAAACTCTTTCTTACGTTTATGTCTTTCTAAATTATAGATTTGATTAACTAATTTTTTAGATTTCAAATTTCATAAATACTTTCATCATATGAGCACACTTTTTTGATTCATCAAAATTATTTGATAATTTAGTAAAAAACTACGTTAAAAATATTTGAGCAAAATTCAAATAAAGCGCTGCTATAGAAGTATTGCAAACGCTAACGTGACGTGTTGTTTGTTATGTAAACAAATACCTGTTGATTGAATTGAATTTGAATAGCAATACAATGTTGTCCGCAAACAATTATCGTTTAGGCATTGAAGAGCGCGTCCGAATAACGAGACTCTTCTCGAAAGCGGACAACAATAGTCACGAATTGCGTCTAATGTGGCAAAAAGAGCTGAAAAGCAAGTTAACCGCCAATCAATCAATTATTGTCTCGAATAAGCAATTGATCAGCACTTCTGCTCTCACTGTAGACCAGATGTTAACGCATTAATATATCAATTTATTAATGATAATCGTATCGCATATCAGTTATTCATTTTTTAAAATTCAAATTCATTCCGAAACTAAAGTTATATTCAATTGAATTTTGTTAATCTATTCTCGATTTTATATTCATAAATATTTATTAATTTACTATTTATTTTTTATCGAATACATCAAAATTTTGTATTAGATTTAAAACTAAAGTGAGAGGTTTGAGTGAAAAGCAGTTTATTGTCGACTTTCACTTTCCAATCGATTTACTGGTGTTTAATATTAACGCCACTAAAGCTTTAGAAACGTTCAAATTGTACACGAATGGAAAAATAGTGATGCAGGACAAGGCAAGTCTATTGGCTTTATTGCCATTACAGTCTAATTAATTGCGTTTACACTTTCAGTCGAGTCTATTAGCTGTTGAATGTCTGGACGTGAAGAGTGGCGCGACTGTATTAGACGTGTGTTGCGCTCCGGGAATGAAAAGCGCGGCCATTGCTTCGCGATTGAATAACGATTGCCAACTCATCTCGATTGACATCAATGAGGAGCGCTTGAATCAAATGAAACAACTGCTCCACAAGACTGGTGTCACTTGTTGTGCGATGCAATGCAGCGATTTTACTGAGTTGTCGCCTCAAACTTTCGGACCGCTGGACGTAATCCTTTTAGACCCGAGTTGTTCGGGTTCGGGAATGAATAAGAGACTTGATTACAATAAAGATAACTATACAGATAAAGCGAGACTTTACAAATTGGCTGCTTTTCAAACGAAAATGTTGTGCCACGCGATGGCATTCGACGTGAAACGTATCGTTTACTCCACGTGTTCGTTATCGCTAATAGAGAACGAAAACGTTGTGAAATCAGCACTTAATGAATCAAAATTTGCCAAAAATTTCCAAATAGTGAATGTGATGCCTGATTGGGAACTCAGGGGAAAAGGAGATTATGATTTTGCTGACAAATGTATCAGATCTGATGCTCACACTTATTTATCAAATGGTTTTTTTGTATGTGTTCTTCAAAGTAATTTAAACAAATAAAATTTTTTCATTTTTTATCGTTTTAAACTAATATTTACTGTACTTATTTTAAAATCTTTTTATATTAGTCTTATTTTACAATCAATTGGTAAAGATATTGATGATTATGATAGTATAATGATATGATATAAGTCTTAGAAATAATTTCTGCAATTAATTAATTAATTGTAGATTAATAACTAAAAATAACTAAAGATTCTGATTTGTATTTGAAATTATCGAATTGATCCTAAATTTGAATTCAACTACTATTAATATGATTTTATAATAAAAACGAATACACATACTGTAAACTCAGTCGAATATTAGTTACCATTTCGCACCGCAAAACCTATTAAACAAAAAAATTTTATCGACAAAGATTTCACAGAGTGGTAGCAGATTTCATAGATTAAATAATATCTATTTGTGTACAAAATTAAAGATTCTATTAGTATTCCTCACTTTTAAATGCGATCAGATATATAAATAAATAAAGTATTTTATAACTTTTTTTAAAAAAACTAATGTTTGTAATAAATATTATAATTGCTGTTAAATCAAAGCACTATTTATTATTACAGTAAATATTCGATTATTGCAAATCGGATTATTGCAACTTTCGATTATTGCAACAGTTTTCAAAAGCACGGATCGCTCTTATGGGGGTATAATATTAAAGCAACTCGATTATTGCAAAATCGATTATTGCAAATATTCATTTATAGCAACGACATATTAGAGCACCCATTAGTATAATGCATGCTTCGATTATTGCAAAGTGGAAAATTTTATGAACTGTAAAACACAACAAAAAATACATTTGTATTTGCTTTGAAAGTTTTGTCGAAAAGCCTTAATTATTGTAAAATTAGAATTTTTACCGCTAAACACTACGACAATATGATCAACAAATTCGAAAATAATTTTTATAATAGAACTCAAACATTAAGGCAAACTACTATTAATCAATATTTTTCAATATTATACTGTTAAATGATTTAATTAACATTATTGTCATTGTAGTTAGCTTTAAGTAGCATTAAATACATTAATCTTTAATTAGAAATGTTTTTTTTATTGTATTCGATTATTGCAAAACTCGATTATTGCAACAATTTTCATGCGCACCAATGAGTTGCAATAATCGAATATTTACTGTATAAGGAAAATAAAAAAAAAATGATCTTAAATATTGTTGACATTTTTAATAGAGTTTGTTAGTTGAAAAATTTGAACAATTAATTAAGTATGACTTTGACACGTAAAAAGAATATCGATAAATATGATCAATCAATTATTTGAGACAATTAAAAAGCTTAAAAAGCTTTCAATTCTGTAGCAAAGCTTTTTTTTGAAAGTTTTTTAAATATCAATACAATGAGTTGAATTTAAATTTAATCAAATCTAATCACATTTCTAAAAGGTCACAACGCAACTAAAAAAGCTACTATTTTTGACAACAAATTTGACAAAATTTGATAAAATTGCTGCAATAAAAATAGTTGCTTTGAATTAAAAAGTTCGAGTTAAGCCTACGAGTACTGTCACTGTCAGTCTGTCAGTATTGGGTATTTTGTGTGACTCATCATGAGTTGTGTTGAGAGGTAAACACAAACACATGTGAAACGCATGTGTGTTCATGTAATAACATTATTGTTAATAGTGGTGTGCTTTTCATGCAAATGATGGCAAACCTCACGAATGCCATTCGTCTTCAAGAGTTGCATTTGATGTCTTCATTTCAGTCATACTTTTCACATTTGGAAACATTATTCAAATTTGGCTGTCATTTAGGAGACCCGCAAAACTCTTACGTCCTCTTCTTCACCGCTGCGCTCATATATCTGAGCAACTCTTCGGCATTTACTATCCTATGGACGGCAGCGCTGTCCGAGTGGTTCAACACTATCTTCAAGTGGATGTTCAACGATCACCGACCGTATTGGTGGACACACTTGATTGGCCAAAGTGTGCGTTTGAAACAGTTTGATATAACGTGCGAAACCGGTCCCGGCTTTCCGTCGGGACACGTGATGGTCACCTCTTCGGTCTGGTTTGTGCTCATCTGTCAAATGATTAAATGCAATGTTATTAGAAGTGAAGCCCAGAAGTGGTTGTGTTTCGCCATTTGTCTGCTTCTGCTGTCGATCATAGCGTGCGGTCGTGTCTACATCTCCGCCCACTTTCCAGATCAGTGTGTGTTTGCGCTCGTGTTTGGATTGTCTTTAGCGCTCTTTACCGATCAAGTCATTCACATTAATAAAATTAAACTTCGACACCATTTTGTCGTTTCATTCGCTATTATAATAATATCCTATATTTGTCACGAACTGATGAACCGCATCGGCGGAGACGCGGACTGGTCTTTGAAGTTGGCTCACAAGTGGTGTTTCGATGTCAAGTATGTGAAGGCAGACACCACTCCTTTGTACGTCGTTTGGCGATCTTCAGGTGCTATTCTGGGCATTGGTTTAGCATTTCATTTAATTGTCAACCTTTTAAAGAAGAATAAGCGCTTTTCTTGGATCGCAGTTAATTCGCAGAGACTTAAAGTGTCATCGAAGTCGAAATTAATGAACGCTATTCTATCATTAATGTTTGTCACTCTCTATATGTCCCAAACAAAGCCAAATACCGAATTAAATGCTGACATTTATAATTTTTATCTTAAATCCTATTTTCAATTTGCATTCTTACCTATTTTTGGTGTAATATTTGTTTCTGTTACTAATTTTTTGTTGAAAGAGTTTATGTGACTCACAAATTGTAATTTTATAAAAAGTATGTAAATGGTGTTATTTTGTGAACATAGTGTATTTAATGAACTAAAAAGACTAATTTGATCAAAGAAATAAACTCGAATTTTACATGTTATGTTACAATTGATTTGTTGTAATGATAGTACAATTTATAAATTTTATATTATTATAATAAAATGATTATTATGTAGGCTTTTGGTTAATCTTTTCTTTATCACAACTTTATTGTGAAAATACAGCTCGACCTCTATTCTAAGACATAAGCAGATTTAATTCAAGATGTATTTTTGAAATATAAGTTATATAGAAATATATAATATGAGATGAACAGTTTAACCACGGTTAACCTTTAACCAGGGTTAACCTTAGGGTTAAAAACACATATTTTAACCCAGGGTTAAGGTAAAATGTTATTGCGATCATTAACCTATGGTTAACCAGGTTAACCTTTTAAAAAAATTAGCTAAATTCTTAACATAAATACATGAAATAAGTTAGAAATAAAATATAAATAATATAAATAAAGTTATTAAAATAGTCTAATATGTAAATTTATATCATATAATAACAGTAGTAATCTTACAAAGATCTTACATTTTTCTTGTATTAGTCATGTATCTAATAACCACATGTCAGTTTGTCCAGCTATAGAGTCTTTTTAAAAAGGGTTAACCATTTAAAAGCTTAACCTTAGGGTTAAAAGCAAACATTTAACCTAAGGTTAAGGTTACAGGTTAAAGAAATTTTTAACCAACATGGTTTTAGCCCACAAACTTAATGAAAATTTTAACCTTTTAACCTTTTCTTCGTCTCTAAGCATAAGTAACTTCTTCAGGATATCTAATGTTAAGCGTTCTTTTTTCCTGAGAGATTTTTAATTCAAGACTGGATTTGCTGCGAATCAGATTACATACATATCAGTCTTAGTTAATTTAATCAAATTCATAGAAAATGCTAAAATATTTATTGAATAATTTTTTGAAATTTTTAGTTTTAGAAAAATGTTATTTTTTTGATTGACAGTTAAATTATTAAAATATTTGTTTAAACGAGTATTGGGTAGAGTTATCAATAATTTTAGTTAAATGATATAACATTTATATATTAGAGCAGATATGTAAATGTTAAGTAACTCTGAGTGATGCAAATCTTATTACTGAATTCATTAACGAGAATTATTACTTAAGAATGACTCCCATAAATATAATCTGGATTTGGATACAGAAAATTTAGTTTTTCTTTAACGATACCTTAAACTCATTTACATTTATACAAAATATATGTCTCAAAATAATTTGTTCTAAAAATAATTCATTCTAATTAATCAACTAAAAAGAGATATATTATATATAGTGTTTAAAGATAGAGTCTTAATCTCAGAATCTGACTTAGACTCTCAAACTATAGAGTCTCTCTCTCTCACACACACACACACACACACACACACACTCACTCACTCACTCACTCACTCATTAATTTCTCTTAATAAAAAATTTTTCAAAAAATAAATTGGTTTTTAATTTATTCAAATTTCATTTCAATAACAAGTTAATTTTTGTAATATTGTTTATTAAAAACAAAATTCTTGAAAAAATTGACATTTATAATAATTTATTTATAATGGTTAAATACTTAACTCGGATTTAGACTTCAATCAAATCCAGACTCGGATTCCTCGTTATTAAATAGACTCGAATAAAATACAGAGACTCAGACTACAACTTAGGAGAATCTTAGAGACTCCTGACTCTGGAAGAGTCCGAGTATATATATATACATTTTCTATACATATAGTATAAGAACTCTATACATATAGTCTAGACTATAGTATAAGAAAATATGGTTATTTTGTATTTTAAAAATATTATGCAAAAACTTTGATATTAAATAATTTAAATTAATTTTTAATAATTTATTTCATTTAATTACAAATTTCACTAATAAATAAATAAAATCTGTAAAAATTTACAATACATGATAATTTATACATACTATAAATTCAAATTTATTTACAAAAACATTTAATACTTAAATACTCAATTTTTCTTTTATGGGCAGCATTTGGTACACTACAACATTCTCTTTATTTTTCAGATAAAAATAGGATAAAAATATTAATAAGACGCCAAAGCATAGAAGAGATCCGATTAAATATGTAAATATGACTGGAAAAAATTATAAAATCGATTATTAATCAAACATTTAATAGTTATTTAAGAAATATTTAATTTTCAGTAAAGTTAATAAACAAAATTAGTAAACAAAGAAGAATAAAACACAAGCAACATATAATTATGCACATACAAGGCAATACAATACAAATATATAAAAACAAATATAAGTATTATGCAACTAAAAATTTAAAATTCCTCTTTATTAACATGATCGCCATGGATTGGCTCAGGGGTTTTCTTAGTACCTGTGCCTGATTTAAATTCGTTGTCTTCATTACGACACTCACGCTTCCAATTAGTTGGTATAAAATCCTCAATTAAGTGAAGAAACTGTCCCAAAAGGCAGTCATTGTTATGGTCCAAACAACCTGGAATTTGCAGTAAATAAGGTGTTTGCGATTCTGTGTCATTCAAATAATATAATCGAATGATCGAGTCGTTATTAGTTTTGTATAATTCCATAAATATTGTAGAGCCTAAATATTTTTAAAACAATTATTGTGATTACTTAAATTAAACAATTTAATTTTAATTTACCAAATGGCGGTGCTTTCATATTAAATACTTTCAAAGCGTTTAGAAGAACAGCGAGTTGAGAGTCGTGCTGAAAAGTAATTCAAATTTTATTTTCAATAATTTAAGTTCAGTGTCCCAAAATTTAGGACGTTTGCTAAACTTTATTTCAATTAAAAGAAATATTAGATAAAATAACTAAATTCTACTATTGAAACTATTAAAAAGATGAACAAAAATATTAATATTTATTGGCTAAAATTCTCAAACATTCTCAAAAATTCTGAAATAATAACACAAATAAAATAAATATATCAGGAAATACAATTACCGTTGAATAAAAGTAAATTTTGTAAAATGAAGAGTTGGTATTTGGAAGAACATCGAGCATATTCATACGCGGAAGAATAGATTCTCTCATATGTCGAGCTATTTCTTGCAAAAGTAAACCTAAAATTAATTAAAAAGACAATAAAGATTAATGTAAATATAACTAGTCATGACAAAGAATGTTTAATAATTGTATTCAACTAACCTGTTCGGTAACGTTGTATGGTTTTAGTAGAATAATCGAAATAAAAAGTCATATCGGAAATATCGCTGAGTCCCTTATAAGTACTGTCATCGACCCAACGCGGCAGATGATAGCTATTTTCTTTTTCAATTAATAATGTATCAAAAACTTCTTCAGCTGTTATTATTTCCGTGACATTAAGACCAGTATTATCGGCAACATATTTTAAAAGTGGCTGAAATTAATTTCAATAAAAGAGATATTAAGAATTACTTTAATTTTAAATATTTTCAATAGATATTTTAATAGTAAAATCAAAATGCAACTTTATTTTAGTGAATTAAATGTTTCGCTTTTTAAAATTTTATTTTGAAATTATAATTAATTTTTTCATATTACAATGTTTGGAGTATCGTTTACTGGAAATGCTTGAATTTGAAATAAAACTCATGAATTTACATACCAAATGTTTTTTAGTGTAATCTCTGACAACAGTAGACTTTCTAATCTTCTCTAACTCGGCGTCAGCGGCGGGACATATCGATCCGGGATTCAAAGTCTGTTGAAAAATTTCCACTTAATTATTTAAAAATAAAAATAGTATTAAAAGCTTTACTCCATCCATATATCGAGGTTCAGTCAGAACTGGAAATGGCTGCCAATTCTTTCCCAAAGAGTTATCCCATTGCCATCTAAATTATATAACATTATCACTATATATCGAGTTATATTAACGAAAGTAATTTATATAAATGGCAACAAATGAGAAATACCTGCCATTCGGCGGATAAGCGCCCGCAAGAATGAGTTGAACGCTTTCGAGACACCGCTCGGCCGCTGAACTTCTTATGTACACCTCTTTCGGCGATGAACTCAAAAAGTTTTCATATCTCTTTCGAATATATTTCCCCAATCTATACATTCGCTCCTTTCCTCGCTGTCATAATGAGAACAATTACTAAACATATCACAGCCATTGCGTGTCAAACAAACCGCCGTCAGTTGTCCCCAGCCGTCCGGCCAATTGGTCACGTTTCGGTACGGGTCTAACGGGTACGTCGATATCGGTGTGCGATCGCCGTGTCTGTGGATCTGTGAGTGAAACGCAAACAACGCAATCAAATGGCAATCAATGATACGTTTCGCACATTCAAACACTTACCACTAAAACTATTTTAAGTAGAGTTGTGTCGCTCATCGTTATTGAGTTGACATTCACGTGCAGTGAGAGAAGAATTAGTAAATGTGTGAAGCGTTTCATATTTGATGCAATGCGAGACCATTTAAACGCCGTTCTGTGCGAAACACATGAATGCAAATGCAGTTCAAATGTTTGTTTTCGTTGGACTCACACGCGAGACGTTCTTTCAAACACACATTAGAGGCGCAAACGTCGCGTCGTTTAGAGATTGTTCGCTATTATTTCTCGCCTTTCGTTTATTTGAAAAATCTATTTGTATGTAATAGATATAATTTCATAATGCTATAAAATTAAAATTGTAGCTTAAAATTATGCTTATTTTATATTTTATTCGAATAATTTAATATTGTGTAATTTCTAATTTTAGTTTGCGGTTTAAAAAAATCGAGATTATAATCAGTTTATATATAAATATATGTTTATAAAGAAAAGTAATGAGTTACGAGAATTGAGAACATGGACAGAGGTATGAGTGGCAAACAAGTGGCAGATATGTATGATCTCAAAAGTGAATAAATAAATGTCTCACAAAAGAAATAATTGTAAACTAAAATTAGATGTAATATTTAAATACAAATAAAAATAAAATTTTTGCCTATAAAGCTTTGCAAACTTTATACGCGATATTGGTTATGGAAAACGCGATTTTCATTTTGGAAGACGCGAAACTTCTAACACTCACGCGATTTTCATTATGGAAAACGCGATATTCAATGTGAAAATACTGTAGATGTAGATGGACAGAGGTATGAGTGGCAAACAAGTGGCATATATGTATGATCTCAATCTTATTTCAGAAATATGGAAAATTTCATAAATAAATGTCTTAGAAAATAAATAATTGTGAAATAAAATTAGAGGTATTATTTAAATTCAAATAGAAATAAAATTTTTGTTTAGAAAACTTTGCAAATTTCATACGCGATATTGATTATGGAAAACGCGATTTTCAATTTGGAAGACGCGAAACTTCTCAGACTTACGCGATTTTCATTATGGAAAACGCGATATTCAATGTGAAAATACTGTAATTGAATTATATAGAAACTAAAATCTTTAGTTTATATTTTAGAAACTAAAATGTATTTAAAAATTATTAAAAGTTTTTTACTATACAAAATGTTGGTTCAAACACAAAAATAATAATAACAATTTTAGAATAATAAATAATATTACATACAACTTAACTAAAAAGATAACAACTAGAAATAATAACACAAATATTAATCACAGCATTAAGAATGCCCTAATTTAACACCGATAAACCGAAACCTATTTCAGGACAAATATAAAAATATATTCAGTTATTCTTTGTGTTTCTGCTAATATATGGAAAAAATTTCATTCAGAAATAAGTTTTATTATATTAGATTCATGAAAGAAGATTCTTTAAAAGTTTATTGAAATTCTTCAAAGACTTCGTCGAATTAATTTCAATTATTCTGTGAATAAATGTTTTATAAATATTATATTATATTTAATAATATAGTAATAAAATTAATAAAATTATACTATGTGTGCAATTATTTTTTATTTAATATTTAATATTTTTATATTTATAATTATTTTGTGAGTACTTGTCGATCACTCGTCAGATCGGCCAATATATATATGATATTTTCCATCATTTCGATGCAAATCTATGAATTTTTTAATTTGCTTAACATTATCTGATGTAATCAAACTTCGTTAACAGCGAATTCTACGAGACTGTCAATACGTTTTCCGACTTTTTCTTCTTTAGAGCATGACATCGGGATTATCAAAGACATATAAAATCAAATCGATGAATAAATATGACAAACGACATGTTAATAATCATATTGAGATTCAAAACAATAATTATAAATGTGTATTTAATTTATTAATTACGTTTTACTTTTACTGAAAATTGTTGCAATGCATGCGTTAATTAATTAAATATTAAATATGAAATGATTTCTGAATTTAAAGAAAACCAATAAATTAGCACAGAATTATATCATTTATTTACAGATTTTTAAAAATATGAATCATTTTTTATAAAATAAATTTTGACAAATTGAGGAAGTATTTGTACGTGAATTATTTAAAGTGTTTAAATATAACATTTTGCCTGTTATATGATTTATAATTTGGCAGATATGCACTTAATCGGATTTTCCGGCAAAAATGCTTTAAATGATGTTTTAAAATATTAATATCTTTAAACAGGAATTTCCGATCGAATAAACGGATCATTGTTTTAAAATATGTCGATCGAATCTGATTATGAAAATCGATCCGAGTTTGGTCTCTACTGCTGATAATTTATGGCTTCATTTCTACAATAATTGTTAGCAATAGAATTACATCATTTAGCAATAAAGCGTACAGTATTTCAACACAATTTTAAAGAAATAAAACAATGTTTACAAAAGTTTTACTAACATGTGGTATCAAACACTATGCGAACAGAATTAACGCGATTTTGATGATTGAAAACGCGATTTATTTCTCATTCACGCGATTTTCAATGTTGAAATACTGTAAATACATATAACATTTTTTTCCGATCATTAATGATAAATTTAATAAAAATATAAAGAATTATAGGAGCATAAGGACTAACAATTTTATTTTGTCAACATTTTGAAAAATTACAAAAAAAATACTATTTTTATTATTTATTATTCTTTTTTATTTGAAATTCTGTTATAATTAAATAATTAAAACTGAATGCAAAATAAAAATATCAACAAATGTGTTAAACAAAAATAACATAAAAAAACATTAGAAAGTTTGTAAAATTAATTCATAGTGTGGCACATATTGTTGAGCAGCTTTAGGATTACCCTTTCATACCATAGCAAAGCATATCCTTTCCAAACACACAATTATAGACGATAGAAGTTATTGAAAGAGTCTGTAGATTTCCCGTTAGTGCGGGGTTTTAAAGAAAACTTTTGTGCTAAAATTGGGTGAAAGGATTTAACGGCGAAAGTGCCTCCACTGATGCCAAGGATAAACTTCGCTGCGGAGGATGTCATAAAGAGTTAAAGCCTTTTCATGCGAGAGGGATAGCAGTAGTGATAGCAGTAGTGACTCGATAACCTTCAACTCTCAATGACAGAACTCATTCACTAAGGATTCATCCATTTCGACGTAAGGTTGAGTGGAGTCGACGAGCGAGTGAGCCAATCGTGAGCCGACAGCCAATCGGCGGCGAGCGAGGCGTCGCTCACAGCGCACCTCTATGTGTGCTGCAGTGCTGCGCACGCGCGATGCCGTACGCCATCGCAAGTAAACAAAAGGAAAGTAAGTCTCTGTATATCTGGGAAAGTGGAGACTAATGTTGTCGTTAAACGTGATCGCAAACCGCTTCATAACACTCACAGCCACACACAGCCAACGACTTCACCGCCACTCACACCGAACGCGTTACAGTACGCCACACGCCAACAGCACGAACAGCGATCGCCGCAGTCATTGTGACCACTGATTCGATGAGCGCACGCGACGCGCCGTCCGTGAGTCGAATGTGACCGAATTGCTCGACGCCTGTCTCAAACAACACCGACGTCTGGAGCGCACACCTCGGCATCGATGGGCTCGCTCTCACCGCTGCCACTCATGAATGGCCACTCGCTGGTGATGGGCAGTAACGGACTGTCGCCGGCGTCCAGTTATGACTCGTTCAGCCCTAATGGTTAGTGCATCTGAGTTTGCATAACGCAAGCATTAGTTAGCATTGGTTAACATTACTCGCACTATTAAAGCCAGTTTTAGTTGCTCTCAAAGAGGAGCGTAACACAGATAGCGTTAGTTTAGAAACAGATCGCGTTTCACGCCATTCACTGCGTATGACCTCTAAAGCCCTTTTGCTTCGCTGTGCAGACGAGTGTAGATGTAATGGTTTGCGTGGTCTCGATGGCAACGCAATGCACATTACATTGCATTACATGAAACATTATAATACATCACCGCAACCATTAGCTAAGCCAACATTAGGCCAGCGGGTCAGCTGTTCGGCCCACCGAACAGCTGTCGTGGCCGACGGCCGGTCGGGTTCGCCACTATCGCTGTTGACCGCAATGACCGTATCTTAACATTGATTGCATAACTGAACGCTAACTATTGAGGACATAGAGATGCTGTTAGATATGATGTTAGACAATGTGATTAGGATTGGAAGGGAAAGATCAATAAGAAAAAGAAAGGTTGCGTTAGTGAAAAGTGGGCAACTAAGCCATTCAAAGTAAACCATTGCAAGTAAAGCATTGCATGTAAACCAGGGCACGATCGTCGACGTGACGCGCGTCTTCGCCGAACTCAATCCGCCACAAACTGGCAGCGAAACCGGTCTCGTGACCAGTCGAGCACTTGTCCAGATTGAGGTCTCGTCTCACCTGTAAGGCATTCATGTGTAGTAACAAATGTTTTTTGTGCTCGAAAATTATTGAAGTGCATCTACTTTTGAGCTTACACTCGCCTCACTTCAATTATAACACCTAAATTATCACTGATTAGAGTAAGGAATTTGCGATTTTATAACTGTTAACTATTTTCCAATTACCAAATCATCTATCATTGCGTATTGTTTTGTTGCGCGCATTAACTTATTTCTATTTCGAGATTACTTTCACTCGAGTATCAAAAGCTTATTTACAATTATGTAAAATATGATATTCCACGTGCTATTATCTGTTACTAAATTCACATAATTATTATTATAGTGAAATTGATTATTTACATATATATATAATTATTTATATCATTTGTTGGCTTACAATAAATCGAATCATTCGTGACTATAATATAAATATTATATAATATTATACGTCTATAATGATGTGTTCCACTATTTTCATTATTGTTTCCTTAAAATTCGCAACTCTAGTAATTATTGAGATTTTCAATGTTGAGGTCTTGCTATTTAAATAGTGATTCTTTTCAAAGTTAAATAGCGAGGAAAAAATGATTTGCGATTGAGTGAAGAAAGCGCAACCTTGTAATGGATTGAAGTGTAAAAAGTTATATGTTAGTGTAGCTCATTGTGATAAATCGTATCAATAAGTGATAGCCATTCAGTCATAATAAAGTAATGATATTTAACACACAAAGAACAAATCATATCTAATGCTGTACTTTACACATTCAGATATTAGCGTTCATAACATTATTCTATAGTATATTTGTTTTTTGTATAACATGTAGGATTTTGCCGTAGAGTGTGTTAAAATGTTATTTTTGCCATAAGTTGCATATCTCTTATCATACGATAAGCACAATACTCAAGTACGCGAGATATCAAACATATTATTATCGGTCAGACACCGACCAAATTCAAGGATAATTGTGTCATAAATACGATATGATTTGTGCGAATGTTATAATTTTATTATTCAAGCCTATCACGAGTGCGATTTCAATTAAGTTCGCACTTGTATTCAACATAATTTCATTAAAGCCATCACGTGCTCAACTCTTTTAGTGCATCGCCCTCTAATTTATGGCAGTTTACATAAATGGCATATATTGTATATGTATATAATGTATATTGTATGCTATCGTTATATCGCACATATAGTATATCTACTTTATACGCACTTTACATCGCACTGTAAGACCTGCTCAAATCTCTTCGAACGCAAAAGGAAATGAAATTTCAGAGATAACTCTAATTATTGTATCCGCCATAACAGTGTTTCGTTTTTATGAAGCGGCAAAAGCTTTTTATAAAAACAAAGCCAGCATTTAAATGCCTATTTTGCCATTTAGTTATTTAGCTATTTCTCTGTACGGCTGTATCGCT